>OV651823.1:42859713-43039713 GCA_927349885.1 Psylliodes chrysocephalus | reverse complement strand
TCTGGATAGGGAGATGGGAATGCTGTGAAAGAAGACACCCTACTATCAGGTTTTTCTTATACGTTATATTGAAGGTTTCATGCGTGCATTGTTAAACTATACATTCACTTTCAACCGAATGTTGTCAAGGTATTCTCAACATTATTTATACTTTTGAGCACAGAATGTTCTAGGGTTCTTTCACTCGTAACTTAAGTATTATCAAATGTTACATCGTTTAATTGATTAATATTTTAAAGTTTTACTTAATTTAAGCACTGTAGTAATCCTTCGGGTCGCAGAACACTTGGACTGCTTCCACGTTTAAGTTGTAATTCTTCAGTTATTAAGGGCTACTGCCATAATTTTACTTTTTTTTTCAATTTATTCATTATTAAATGGACCAGACTTAACGATTAAGTTAAGCAATCTCAGAAGACCCGTGTGGGGGCAGAGATTAAGTAACCTCTTCCAACCAGGGAGTTTAAGTAAATAACCTCTGTGTCTGAAGTCCTTTGTGTATCTTTGTATTTTTATTATTTTTTTGATATTTTTATTTAGTTTTATGAATTATACTTAATTATAAAATTTCATGGTTTAATAATTTTCTTTTGGGTAGTTTGGTCTTAACTAAAAGTTAAGCAGATATCACCTTCCAATTTGGAGAGGGTTATAAGCTTATAAGGATTATAAGTGTATTGTTTAGTTTATAATATATGATGTAGTATAGGTGCGGTTATGTGCAAGATTTAAGTTAACTATTATTTTATATTTTATTTTTTTTATGTAAGGTGGGAATTAATATTTTGCGCAAGCGTCATGCCTGGTACCAAACTAACGACGAACCGTGCCATATTTTGATTTAATAATTTATTTTGGGTTATGCATATACATATACAGTGTAAATTTTTCTTTTAATTTCCTCCAATTTTTTTTGATTACCTAAGCCATTGGGTAATTAGTCTGTATATTTAGTAAATATTTTTTTCTTTATAAAGGAACATAAGTTGAGGTTTGTCTTTTATTTCTTTCCTCATTTACTGGGTTTTTGGGGAAATAGGATCATAGTTTGGCCACTATATAGACCCAGTTGGCGCCTACTTATTTGTCTGCTATTTCCGGAATTATTGTAAGTTATCCACCCCCTAGCTGCCGTCTGAGCGACGTCGAAGGCCCGAAGGTTGACACCGGAACAACCGAAACTTGTGTAACCGTAGTAGACAACATTTTTAATTGTAGTTAATACTTTAATAATTTTTTTTTAAGTTTAAAAATTTTGGTGGAATCACCAAGTTCATTTCTTAGGTTACAGTGTGTGGTGTGTGTGTGTGTGTGGTGTGTGTGGTGTGTGTGTGTGGTGTGTGTGTGTGGTGTGTGTGTGTGGTGTGTGTGGTGTGTGTGGTGTGTGTGGTGTGTGTGTGGTGTGTGTGTGGTGTGTGTGTGTGGTGTGTGTGTGTGGTGTGTGTGTGTGTGTGTGTGGTGTGTGTGTGTGTTTGTGTGTGTTTGTGGTGTGTGTGTGTGTGGTGTGTGTGTGTGTGTGGTGTGTGTGTGGTGTGTGTGTGGTGTGTGTGTGGTGTGTGTGTGTGTGGTGTGTGTGTGTGTGTGTGTGTGGTGTGTGTGTGTGTGTGTGTGTGTGTGGTGTGTGTGTGTGTGTGTGTGTGTGGTGTGTGTGTGTGGTGTGTGTGTGTGTGTGTGTGTGTGTGTGGTGTGTGTGTGTGTGGTGTGTATGGTGTGTGTGTGGTGTGTGTGTGGTGTGTGTGTGTGTGGTGTGTGGTGTGTGTGTGGTGTGTGTGTGTGGTGTGTGTGTGTGGTGTGTGTGTGGTGTGTGTGTGTGGTGTGTGTCTGTGTCTGTATCCACCATAACTGATGAACCGATACAAAGAAAAACACCAAATTTTAAACTTAAGTTTTATTACGGCCTGCGGTGAACTGATTAGATTTTGGGCAGAGTCAGAACATTTGGGGGGTACTTTATTGGTGGCTATTTTTATATTTTATGAAATATATCCGTTGTTTACGTTTAGAGAAGAAAATTCTTCAAATAAAAGTTACTTATAATATTATTTTCTATAATTTTTGTTTTATACAAAATTTTCCTAAAATGGTCCGTATTCGAGAAATTTGACAAAATGAAAAAAAAAATTATTGTTTTATAAAAATTGTTCAAATAAAAGTTGTTTGTAATATAATTCTCTATAATTTTTGTCCTATACATAATTTCTCTAAAATGGACCGTATTCGAGATATTTGAGAAAATATGTAAATTTCGAATTTTGAAGAAAACTCAAAAACGGATAGAGGAAAAAAACATTAAATTTTAAATCTAAGTTTTATTTCGGCCTAAGGTGTAATGATAAGATTTTGGACGAAGGCGGAACATCTGGGGGGGGGGGTACTTTATGGGAGGCCGTTTTTATATTTTATGGAATATATATTATAGAAAAATGTGTCGAGTTAGATGTATGTGGAAAATGTATATATTTAGTTTATCCTCTAAACATTTATAGAGGTTCTGCAATAGGCTGTACAAAATAACCGGAAAAAGCCTATAATAACTAGATAGGAAAGTCATGTGTTGGACACATCAGATTTTTTTAATATATCTACTGGCGAGCAGTATTTGAAATATGACAAATATACAATATGAACAAAGTATTTAATAAAGTACCTATTGGTAATTTATTAAATAATTATTTAATTTTAAATAGTTTAACAGAATTTTTTTATTTGCAGATTTCCATTGTTCTAAATCAAGATCGAAACATATCGAGGGACATTTTGGTAAAGACTTCGTGATTTGTGAATTTTGTGGAAAATTCATGACAAAAATGAATTTTTCTCGCCACCAATTTATTCATGTAGTAAAAAATAGATCAAGAACAGTTTCTCTGAAAATCAATGACGTTTCCAGCATACAGACACATTTAATAATTCACAATAATAAAAAATTATTTATATGTGACATTTGTTCAAAAGGATTTAGTCATAAATCTTATTTGCAACAACATTTAATAATTCACAGAAATGAAAAATCATTTAAATGTGACATTTGTTCAGAAGAATTTAATCTAAAATCTAGTTTACGAAAACATTTAATAATTCACAGTAATGAAAAATCATTTAAATGTGACATTTGTTACAAAGGATTTAATCGAAAATCTAAGTTGCAACAACATTTAATAATTCACAGTATTGAAAAACCATTTAAATGTGACATTTGTTCCAAAGGGTTTAAAAGAAAATTTTATTTACAACAACATTTAATAATTCACGGCAATGAAAAACCATTTAAATGTGACATTTGTTCAAAAGGATTTAATTACAAATCTAATTTACAACAACATTTAATAATTCACGGCAATGAAAAACCATTTAAATGTGACATTTGTTCCAAAGGGTTTAATAGAAAATTTGATTTACAACAACATTTATTAATTCACGGCAATGAAAAACCATTTAAATGTGACATTTGTTCGAAAGGATTTAATTACAAATCTAATTTACAACAACATTTAATAATTCACGGCAATGAAAAACCATTTAAATGTGACGTTTGTTCCAAAGGATTTAACTACAAATCTAATTTACAACTACATTTATTAATTCACGCTAATAAAATACCATTTAAATGTGACATTTGTTCAAAAGAATTTAATCATAAATCTAGTTTACGAAAACATTTATTCATTCACAGTAATGAAAAATCATTTAAATGTAACATTTGTTCTAAAGAATTTAAACGAAAATCTAACTTACAACAACATTTAATAATTCACGGCAATGAAAAGCCTTTTAAATGTGATATTTGTTTCAAAGAATTTAATCGAAAATCTATCTTAAAACAACATTTAATAATTCACAGTATTAAAAAACCATTTAAATGTGACATTTGTTCCAAAGGATATAATCGAAAATTTTATTTACAACAACATTTAATAAGGGAGTGTTCAAGTATTACGTAAAGAATTGGGGGGGGGGAGAGTAGGGGTTTGTAAAACGTTACGATGCGTTACAGGGGCGGGAGGGGGGTTTTGAACTACGCGTTACGTAACATTATTATTTTTTAATCCTTCAGAAAAGTCGCGTAGAGAGATTCTCTCACGCATTTTTTAAAACGTTTTTTTTTTCTCAAAATTTCAAATGGAGTGACCATTTCACATTTTTTTAATTTCACAAAATTGCTTGCTTGCTTGCTTTACAGGATAGTGAATTTTTTTAAACTCCAAATATAGAGCAACAAAAATATTTATCAACAGCTGTGATTGTTTTTCTCATCCCTCCAGTAAAGTAGGTACTTCTGTCTCCGTAGACTCCAATCGCTATATTAGAAATTATAATATTGATATTCTATGCCATTATTACCCCACTGATAAGAGAGATAAGGAAGATAAGAGAGATAAGGATCCCACGTGCCAAGGTCAAGGTAACGCAAGGCCCGGATACCCCACCCACACGGACGACAAGGTCAAGGTCACGCACGACCCACATGCCCGTACATACGCAGACAATTTCACGCACCAACCACGCACGACCCACACTCACAAGGGCCCGGTTCATGCACTTCCCACGCACCAAACACAAGGGTCCGTTTCACGCACATGACTCACCCACGCGTACAAGGTCATGCACCAACCACACACAACCTACATGACCCAGTCAAGGTCAATGTCAAGGTCAAGCTGTATCTAAATGTTGATATGAACATCATGTTTTTTGTGTGGGCGATTTAAACATATAAATAGTGAACAGATTGCTGTAGTATATTCAGTTTATAAACAAGTCTCGAAAATATACATAGTTTTACCGAAGTATATATTTCTTCAGATTATTTTAATAAAAATAAGGTAACAATTTTTGTATTTTTAATAATATATATTTTAAATGCATTTATTTTAGAAAAAATGGATGTCGAAAATAAATCAATATCTTCTTATAGAAGGAGAACCTGAACCTATATTTAAATTAAAAGAGTTAACCAAGGACGTTGCTTACAAAATTAATTCAGTGGAAATAGTTTCTACAAGGTTTGGAGATACAATTCGATTGGTGATAGAAGGAGATAAAACTGTATTTTTACCTCAAAAAAGATACTGGCAAAGGAAATCCTGCAGTTTTATTTAAAATTATAAATTTTAATAAAAATGTCAGAAAAACTACATAATGATACTAGTATATTAATTATAAAGTTTTATCAAAAATTTCCAAATTTTACTCTGCAAGAAAAAGAGTTATGGAATAAACATGTGAAAATTGCTATTTATGTTGTGAAGCCATTAGAACAAATACTTTTTCTGTAGGTAATGCTAGAATGTGGCAAACAAAATTAAGTCATTTAAAAGTTATTTATAGCAAATTAACTATAAGTGGAGCAGGTTTCAGTAACCAATTATCTAATAGAGTTAGGTGGGAAGATGTTGAATCAATATTTCAAAATAGAATTAAAACTGGAATAATAATAAATTTAAAACAAAGATATATTACAATTTTTAAATGATGCAAGCCATCTGTTTCAAAATAAAATACGCTCATTTAATTTTAATACAGTTAAAGTTAATTCAACTTTTTGTGGGGAATTCATAAAGAAAAATAGTGACGATGAGGAGATAACAGATTTTAAATATTTTCATACTAAAAGTTCTTCTATTGATTTATCAACAGACCTAAAAAACTGGTTTAAAGAACACATAAATAAATTATCTGAATTTCAAGAACGTGATTCATCATGGGCACTAAGTAGAATTATATCACAGGAAATAAATGTCAATAAATATGAAATAGGAAACGGTTCATCTTTCATTAGATTACCTAACCAAATTATACATAAAAGAGCATTTATAAATATATATATAATAATGAAGCATGTTTTTATTGGAGCATTGTTAGCGCGTTGTATCCAATATTAGAAGAGATTAAAAAAGAATTGGGTAGTAGAAGAACCGATAATTGGAACAATTTCTTGGGGCTGAGACAGGCCAAGATACTTCTGGGTGAATATAACCAAAAAAGATCGGAAGCCTGCATCTGCCTGAGCAAGAACAGGCTACGTATTGTAACAGGGATCCTTACCGGGCACTGCCGACTAAAAGGACACCTAAGTAAACTGAGAGTAGTAGAGGATAGTGAGTGCAGATTCTGTGAGGAGGAGGACGAAACCTCCATTCACATCCTAACTGAATGTGTAGCACTCTAGAATCCAAGGGCACTATATCTAGGAGGATATCAAATAGAAGAGGGAGACTTACCTAACTTGAAGCCACTTCAAATCCTACACTTCCTTGAGAAAATAGGATTGGAAGGGTCGCTATAGGCATTGAGACATTTCCTTAGTGCAGTGGCGACAGAAGGGGGCACAATAGATCTTTTAGGTCGCAGTGTATTAACACCCCATTATCAACATAACATCCAACAAATTATCACAGTGAACGTTCATCTTCATATCCGCATTATACTCAAGTTTTAAATTTACAAGGTTTAGATATTCCAATACAATTTAATAAAATTTCACTCTTTGAAAAATTAAATCAATTATCTGTGAATGTTTATGGATTAGAATTAGTAGGAAAAAATTAAAATGTGGTTCCATTAAGACTTACAAAAAACAAATTAGAAAAACATAAATTTACTTTTGATTCAAAATACTTATTTTCCAAAACTAAATGATTATGATGCACCCGATCCAAATGATAATGAACAAATTAATATACGATATCACTATTGTTGGATAAAACATTTATCTAAACTGATAAATTATCAACTAAATAAAAATGGACATAAAAAATTTATTTGCGGTAGATGTTTAAATTACTTTTTTAATGAAAATAAACTTAAAGATCATTCAAATCTATGTCAAAAACTTAATGATTATAAAATTACGTTTCCAAAAGAAAAAGACGTTAAATTTAAAAACTTTATAAATAAAGAGAAAGCACCTTTTATGATTTATGCTGATTTTGAATCAATGTTATTACCAATTAATGATAAAATAAATATTAAAACAACGAAATATCAAAAACATACTGCTTTTAGTTGCGGATATTATCTTAAATGTGATTATGATAATAGTTTATCATATTTTAAAAGTTATCGCGGTATTGGTTGTATGGAGTGGTTTGCAAACAAAGGAAATGAATAATATTGTTGAAACAATTCTATCAAAATTTAAAAACATAGTTCCGATGAAACAACTTCCTGACAGAATAAATATAAAGTTTTGTCATATTTGTGAAAATAATTTTACACTAAAAGATATAAGGTAAGTTCGGGCTACGCACTCTTTTCACTATATTCACTCCTAAAGTACCTAAGGCGTTCGGGAACGGAAGGAGTTAAAATAAAAGTTCCTTTTTGACCGTTCGGAGATCGTGGAGTGGAGTGTGGATCGGGCATGCGCATAAGGTAATTTAAATCGATAATAAGATAATTGTGACTAATTCTTAAGTGAAAATGCGTTTTATTTGGTTCCCGTGCATACCATTAATATGGAAGAAATTTATACGGTTGTAACTGATAAGTACGATTAGGTTTTAGGTATTAGTATGTCACAGTGACAACTGACACTGAACTCTGAGAGTAAAAAGGAGTAAAACCATATGCGCACTCCGTCTACGCCTATTTACTTCACTCCACTCTGGAGTGCGCAGCCCGAACTCACCTATTGTCGTTCGTGACCATAATCATTTTACTGGAGATTTTCGTGGATTTGCTCATGAAGCATGTAATTTAAATTTTAGAAAACAATCTGTTGTACCCGTTGTGTTCCATAATTTAAGTGGCTATGATAGTCATTTTATAATTCGTGATCTTGCTAAATTGGGAAAAATTACTTTGTTACCAATAAACAAAGAAAAATATATTTCATTTACTTTGCACACACCATGAAGCATAAAACTTCGTTTTATAGATTCAATTAGATTTATGAGTGCTTCTCTTGATGAATTAGCATCAACATTAAATACAAAAGATTTAGTTAATTTACATAATGAATTCAATTATTTAAATCCAGATAATTTTCAGTTGCTTACAAAGAAAGGTGTTTTTTGTTATGATTATATAGATACCTGGAATAAACTTGATGAAAAGCAATTACCTTCAAAGAATTATTTTTTTAATAAACTCAATGATGAAGAAATTAGTAATGAAAAATATGAACATGCAAAAACAATTTGGGGAACGTTTAATATTCAGAATTTGGGGGAATATTCTGATTTGTATTTGAAAACAGATGTTCTCTTGTTAGCTGATATTTTTGAAAACTTTCGAAATATTGGATTTAATACGAGCGGTTTAGATCCTGCATGGTATTATACCGTACCTGGTTATTCATGGGATTGTATGTTGAAATATACAAAATGTGAATTAGAAATTTTACATAATGATATGATTCTATTCATTGAAAATGGTATTCGAGGAGGTATAAGTCAATGTTCTTCACGATATTCAGAAGCTAATAATAAATATTTGTCAAATTATGATAAATCAAAGCCAGATTCATATTTATTTTATGTAGATGTTAATAATTTATATGGATGGGCTATGTCACAACACTTCCTTTTGGTAAATTTCAATGGGTTGATACTAACATTGATGTTACCCACATCCCTGATGATGCTCCTTTTGGATATATTTTAGAAGTTGATTTAGAGTACCCAGAAGTACTACATGATAGTCATAAAGATTTACCTTTTTGTGCAGAACATAGAATACCACAAAATTCAAAATTACCTAAACTTTTAACATTTTATTATAAAAAAATTGTATTATTCATTATCGAGCTCTGAAACAAGCTGTAGCTGTAGATTAATAATTAAAAAAATTCATAAAGTTTTACAATTTAAACAATTTGCATGGTTAAAACCATATATTGATCTTAATACACGTTTTCGTGCACAGGCAAAAACTAAATTTGAACAAGATCATTTTAAACTCAAAGAAGTTCAAAGAGGTAAAAGAATATTTTATTTGAATAACACAAAAACAAAATATGTGATAGTAAGCCTATTTTATAATTCAAATAATTTTGTTCCATGTGTGAGAATAAGTGAAAATAGTAAAAACTATATTAATTTTAATGAAAAGGACTGGAATAATTTTTTATCACAAAAGGAAATAATTAATAAGTTTATGAATTTGGATGAAGAACAAGAAGCCATCGTCCTACAACATTTTTGTTTAGAATTTGAATCTTTGGAAAAAGTTATAAAAATATTAAATAATCATTCAACCGTTTGGTTAGATTTTAATTCCATTTCACAACTTTGGAAAATGCTACCTTTAATAAATCACATATTGTATACATACAAGCGTCAACAATTTGATAGTGCTTTAAAAGTTATTGAATTAGGTGTTCAACATTCTAGTGATGTAACTAATACAGCTCTGAAGATAATTGAACCAATAAAAACAGTAAATCCAATAACAATGCTCTAGGTGTAGAAATAATTTATATGTATCCAGAATTTCTTGAAAACAAAAATGAAGAAAGTTACCTTTAATGAAAACCAAAATCAAAAATATATTTTATGCACCTGGTTGTTTGCATACCAATCTGCAAGACAAAGTTTATGGGAACAAGAAGCTCTTTATCGAATCAGATTTAAAAAACGAGTTGAATCTTCAGCAATGTATCTGAATCCTGTATTAAATATAGAACATCGAAATAAAGTTTATAAAAAATTAAACTTAGGTTTATAAAAATGTTTTTTTTTTTTAATAAAGTATATTGTATTAGTTTTAAATATATAAAAAATAAAAAAATCAATCAATTTATTTATTGTTTTATTAATACATAAGAAAACATATTTACATTATATATTACAAAACAGCAGTTTTATTAATCCATGAGTTATGAGAGCTATCCATTCCAAGCCACTTTACCAAGAACTTATTCCCTTTTCTTTGTAAAACCTTTCCACCAAAAATACATCAGGATATTTAGCTTTTTGTAATTCTTCAGTATAAAAACCTCCTTGAATTCCTTCTTTTTTGCTTGTAAAGCTTGTAAAGAACACGATATTGCATACTCACAAAATAAAAATATAAACGAAAGACATAAAGCTGATAAAATATTGGAGAACAAAGCCTGGAATAGGGTTAAATCAAAAGACGCTAAATTTGGAGAAAAAGCTGCAGCTTGGTTTGTAACAACAGCCATAGTTGGAATAGGTATTAAACAAAATAAAAAAAAAAAAAAGGTGGATTTTTACCTTTTCTATTACCATTACTAGGAGCTATAGGGGGAGGTGCAGCGGGCATTGCGAAAGCAGTGAATGATGCCAAAGCAAATCGTGAACAACTTGCTAAACAGCAAATACATAATTTGGCTGTGGAGCAAGCTACAAAAATGGGGAAGGGTTTTTATTTGAGACCTTACAAAGGATATGGAATAAAAAAAACTATAAAAACAACAAAACGGGGAAAGGGGTTTTACCTAAAACCGTACAAAGGATCTGGAACCCAACAAAAAAAAATATAAAAAAAATCTTTATTAGATTACCTAAGCACTCGTTAACTAATATTGATCTAAAAAAAATATGTAATGTTCTTAGGATTCCTTACTTTCGTGGTGTGTATATGAGAGATTCTTTACCATATAAAATTAAATCAAAAGAATCAGCTATAATTAATCTTGATATTGAAAGTGGTACTGGTACTCATTGGACAGCATATAGCAAAAATAATAAAAATATTATTTACTTTGATAGTTATGGAAATTTACCCCCTCCTCTTGAACTAATCAGATATTTTAAAAGTAATGGTTTAGTTAAAATTAAATATAATTATGATCTTATACAATCTTTCAACTCTAATCAGTGTGGTCAGTATTGCTTAAAATTTTTATATAACCAATACAATTAACAACACAAACACATTTCTTTTCGAATCTCATGTCATTTATATTTACTTTAAGCGGTGAATCTACAATTTTAACTGCGAATTTTAATCCTCCCATATATCTTGATGAAAATATTGAATATGAAATTGGATTAATAAGTTTTGATACCTTTAACAGCATTCCAAATGTTCATGCTAAGAATAATGTTTTCGTGTGGGGTATAAAAAATCAATTTAAATTTGAAATACCCATAGGTGCTTATGAAATAACTGATATAATTAAAATTATAGAAAAACAAGTATTTGACAGCGGTGCTACAATTCGAATAACACCAGATGTAAAAACATCTACAATTACATTAAAAAGTAGTGAGTGGATAAATTTTAGTGTTAATAACTCGATTGGTAACCTACTTGGATTCTCTAAAACTAAACTTGAACCAGATATAAGTCATACTTCAAATAAAATAAACATTTTAAAAGTTAACACAATTTGTGTTGATTGTAATATTGCTGTTGGATCCTTTTTAAATGGTAATCCAGTTCATATAATTCACGAATTTTTCCCGCAAGTTCCAAATGGATATAAAATAGTAGAGCAACCTCTAACATTACTGTATTATCCTGTTAGTGTTAAAACCATAAACAGCATTACTATTAGGATTATTGATCAAACTGGTGAATTAATAGATTTTCGTAAAGAGACGATTACTGTTCGGTTACATCTTAAAAAAGTTGAATAATTATGGTTTTAATATTTAATCAAGTAGAATATCTAAATAAAAGACCTCAGTATAAAAGGCGTTGTTATAGAAAAAAAATTAGTAATAAATCAACCATTCCGTTGATAACATCTAAAAATCGACTTTTTTGAAATCTATAGGATTTAAAGTTTTAGTATAATGGAAATGTTAAATGTTACAGGGGAACCTTTTAGTGATACTACAATTGAAGATTATCAATTTCATATTTATTAGTCAAATACATCAGCTATTCCAAATTATAATGATGAAATTAGAATAACTATAGAAGAACTTGATGCTTATACTCTACCTTGTAATAGCTATATTTATATGGAAGGTAAAATGTTAACAGATCAGAAAAAAGGACCTACTAAATTTGAATTTATTAATAATAGTATCGCTTATATGTTTAAAGAAATTAGATATGACAAGTTGGTTTAGTTTCTAGCTTGAAAAATTACTTATCAATAAATGATAATGAAAGTAAATTATTGCAAAACGCAGGTTGGTTTCCAAAAGCCGAACAAAAAATTTTATTAGATAAAAATGGAAATGTTAATATACCTTTAAAAATGTTTTCCGGATTTTTTGAAGATTTTAGAAAAATAATATTAAATATGAAACAAGATTTAATTTTAATTAGAGCTAGTGATGATATTGATGCAGTTCTTGCAAAAGATGAAACAGAAAAACCAAACATTCAGATAACTAAATTGTTTTGGAATGTACCCCAAATTACTGTTAATATCGAAGAACAACTACGCTTGAATAATATAATAAGTAAAAATATTGAATTACCTATTAAGTTTAGAAGTTGGGATCCAATTGAGTATCCTACTTTAAATGATTCCACACGTCATACGTGGGCAGTAAAAACTTCAACAAAATTAGAAACACCTAGACATATTATAATATCATTTCAAAAAGATCGAAAAGGTCAAATTTTAAAAGATATGAGTAAATTTGATCATTGTAATCTATCAAATATTAGGGTTTTCTTAAATTCCGATCGTTTTCCATATCACGATTTAAATTTAGATTTTGATACTAGCCGTTTTGCAACTTTGTATGAAATGTTTGCTAGCTTTCAAGAATCTTACTATCATATTCAAACAAACCAACCTATATTCAACCCCGAAGAATTTAAAACAAAATGTCCGATAGTTCATATTGATTGTTCTCGTCAAAAAGAAGTAATTCAAAGTGGTTCCGTTTCTCTTAGAATTGAATTTGAAACTAGTAAGCCTACAGGAAATGATGTGTCAGCTTTCTGTCTAATTTTACATGAAAACATGAAAAAGAATTTTTTTATAATCCTCTAACAAAAATAGTACGACAGAAGTAATTGCGCAAGTTCTTTTAATTTTAATTTATATTCCAGTTTTTTTTTATTTCAATATTAGTTAACGATGTTACATGAGTACATGCAGCGGTTACAACAATATCTGCAAAATATATCAAAACTAAAAGCTGATATCGAATATTATGAAAAAAGAAGACAAGTTGAAAAGCAACTATATAATTTGAAAATATGAAGTTGGTAGTAGATGTTCAAGGTTTTAAAATAGAAAACAATAAGTTTATAGTTAAAGAATTTGCTGCTTTTAATGGTTCACAAGTATGTCACTATGTATTCAAGCCACCCTTTCCTTTGAGGATGTTGCCTTCTGATTTACACAAGCAAGCTACTTGGTTAATGAATAACCATCATTCTATTGATTGAAATAATGGATATACTCCACTGCATCATTTTGGAAGTATATTTCAAAAACTTATTAAAGATATTGACTGTATCTACGTTAAAGGAATGGAAAAAGCAAACTATATTAGGAAATTTTCCACTGTTCCAGTATATGAGATTGATGAACAACCTGCTTTTGAACTTGGAGAACCTTTATGTTTTTATCATAAAAATAATAAATGTATTTGTACTTTATCTAATGTATATTTTTTATATAATAAATATATGATGCAAAATTAAAACAATTTTTTTTTATTTACATAATTTATTGGTAACATAATTTATTGATTACATCATTTATAACCAACTATTTCATTATTCTGGTAGGTCTAATCCTTTTCTTAGTCATAGTAACAAAATTGAAAGTTTTATTCATTAATTATCGTTTATCAAATTTTTTCATATTTTTTCTCAACTCTTTGTTTATAATCTTGTAAAGGCATGTTTAAGATTAAAAAAATCATAATTGTAAGTAATACTTTATTTTATTTAAATAACCCCTCCACTTTCATAAAAAATAAAACTAATAAATATCTAATAAATGTTTATTATTTGATTAAATATATTATAATAAATTTAATAGTTGTATTCCAAATCTAATATATCTGGAACATCTTCAAATTCTTCCATTTCAAATACTTCTATTGGGTTTAAAGTTTCATTCCAAACCTGATCATTTTCACTCTATGAATATGTTTCATCATTTTTAGTTGAATTGTTAGGCAGGTTCATTAGCTTCTCTCGTAAATATGTTGGTAAAAAGTCTATTATATCATCGAGTTCCCGTAAATAACTAAACTTAGCCATCTTACCACACCAATATTCTAAGCATCCATTATTCTGTAGCTTTACGGTTAATTGTAGAACTTTTTCATAAACTTCACATTGTTCTTTACAAAATGTTTGAGAATAGTTTTGATATTTTGATTCTCGTACCCATCTATATCCTTGTCTATTAAACTCAAATATTAGATTGATAATAGCACTTTTTAGATCTGTAACAACTGGTGGGTTAATCATTTTTTTTTTGTTACAATACTTTTTGAAATGAAATTTTAAAGACTGAATATATTTATATACATATACAAATTCCCTCCCTTTAATCTTTCCTCATATTTAAGGTGGGGGGTTGTTCTTGACCTCGGCAATTTTCTTTCTTATATATACATAAACATTGACCTTTACTAAAAATAGATTTTTTTTTAAATTGATTGCTTGAAATAGATTTCTTAAAATAGATTTCTTAAAATAGATTTCTTAAAATAGATTTCTTAAAATAGATTTCTTAAAATATATTTCTAAAAATGATTTGAAAAAATAGATTTCTTAAAATGGATTTTTAAAAATAGATTTCTTAAAATAGATTTCTAAAATTGTCATTTCCTACACTAATTGATATAAAAGAAAAATTATATCCATAGGAGTTAGTTTCATTTTTTTATTGCAATGGGTAAGAAAATAAAAATAGAATCAAATGTTTTAATAAAAAAACCAAGACAAAAGAAAAATATCTTAAAACCCATAGTAGATAATGATTATGATAAAATGGTTGCTAGTTCTTCATGTCAAAACGTAAGTATAACAATTTTTTGTTTTATTGATATAAGTTATGTCGCTTAAATAGTATAAGAATATATCTCTATAAAATTAATTATATGTTAATTTCTTTTTGTTTTTAGATGTCTGATGTTACATTAGACTTAACGAATGATGAAATATTAGACCTATTAACTGAAACTGAAATGATTCCATCTATATCATTTTCGGAACAAACGAATTCACAACAATCTCAATCTATGTCATTAACGTAAACAATGGAGCCTCAACAACCACAGCTAATTCAATTTCTCATACAACAATAGAAAAATTAAATAAGCACTTAAATTTCAAATACAACTTTTATTATGAAAATTACCAGGCCATGTGTTTAATAACTGAAAAACTAACAAATATTACCAAGGAATGTGAAGAAAAAGAACACCAGAAAAAACAGAAGGAGATGGAACTAGAATCAATAAAAAGAAGTTTGGAAGAATCAATTAATGAACAACATAAAATACTCAATGATATAAATGTAATATACATAAATTGTGGTTTTAAATAAAATCATTTTACACCTATTTTTATTTTTTTTTCTATACTATACAGTGAGAATCTTAAGTCTTACCCCCCCTAACTAACTCGTTATTGGAGTCTTGTTAGGAAAATCGCCGAGACAGGTCGATTTTTGTTTTCTACAATGTACATTTTTGTATGATTAGTTTACCCTTAATTTCATCCCTTACTCGAGGGGAGCAACCCTTTCGAAAAATTTAAATGGCATGGGGTGGTGAGTGATAGCTCATTTGAAAGAGGGTTTTATTCTCTATTCAACCATGTAAAAAATTTTGAAATTTGCTTTATTAATTCTCGACTAATTTTTGTTTCAGAATAACGGAAATTAACGTAGCACACTCATCCTTAGAATTAAAATTCGGCCCTGCATGATTTCGGTTTTGGTTCAGACGTGAAGTAAGACTTTTTGCCATTAGAAGGTCACTATTAGTTTAGTTGCTTTCCTATTTTGTGAGATTTTGTTATTTTTAAACATTAATAAATCATTACGTAATGAAGCAAATTTAAAATTTTTTTGCACGGTTGAATAGAGAATAAAACCCCCTTTCAAATGAGCTATCACTCACCACCCCATGCCATTTAAATTTTTCGAAAGGGTTGTTCCCCTCGAGTAAGGGATGAAATTAAGGGTAAACTAATCATACAAAAATGTATATTGTAGAAAACAAAAATCGACCTGTCTCAGCGATTTTCCTAATAAGACTCCAGTAACGAGTTAGTTAGGGGGGGTAAGACTTAAGATTCTCACTGTATATAAAAAACCTTGGTGTGTGGGAAGTGCGTGAAGTGGGTTGTGTGTGGTCGGTACATGAACTTGTACGCGTGGGTGGATCGTGCGAGGTCGGTGGCTGAACTTGTCCGCGTGTATATGGGCATGTGGGTCGTGCGTGACCTTGTTGTTCGTGTGGGTGGGGCATCCGGGTCGTGCGTGATCTTGACCTTGACACGTGGGATCCTTATCTCTCTTATCTTCCTTATCTCTCTTATCAGTGGTCGGAAAATGGCAAAGTTTATCTACTCACGCGCTTTACAGGTATACCCAATTCTCAACAAAATGATAATTTTTCTTAAGCTGGATCATCAGGTTACCTATAGGCCACAGCAAAATTATACCGCTCGATACCGAAACTAATCAGGTTGATCCGTGCGATAATAATATAGAAAGTGAAAGTTCGATAGAAAATCAATATTTTTCGATTAACAAAATTTAAATTTTCATGTGCCTGCCAGACAAGATCAAACAACGTAAACCCCTTGACTATTACTCTTAACACAGTAAAGTGTAGTGAACTATCTTATATCATATTCCTTAAATATAATATTAAACTTCTGGTTGACTCTGGTTCTACGACATCTTTTTTCGAACCAACTATTGCTCAAAATTTATTTCCAAATTTAATAAGAAACGACCTTTTCATTGTTTCCTCTGTTTTTCAAAAATCCACACATAAGCATAGTGTACAAATACCTGCTTCCAAAATTTTCAAGTTAAAAGAACTAAATCATTTAAAATTTTATTTGTTTAAATTTCACAACATTTTTAATGTGCTGATTGGAATTGATAATCTAAAAATTTTAAAAGCTAATCTAAATTTTGAAAAAGGATTTTTGGTTACTCCTGCTACTAAAATAAAATTTTCAAGAAATAAAAAACAATAATACAAATATAATTAACATTGAACCTCGTGTCCAGAAGGTCATTGAAATCAAAACGTCTGTAAAACACGGCGAGATCATAATTCTTTATTAAAACATGCATATATGTTAGCGTCCCGCTACCTTGATAATGAAACGCCACTGTTCCAGTATTCATAAGACGATAACCGTCCGGCTGTACGTTGTTGATAAACAAAGTATCACATTTCAAGAATGACCAACACATTAATATTATTATTGTATAAGAATTAGTTCAGTTCTAATAAGGCATCGTTTTGAGATTATTGTGATTTTATATAAAATAAAATCATTATTTAAAGTGAATTCTTTATTTATTCAATAATTTACCCCAAAAAGATAACATCAGAAGTGGGATGCCTCCTCTGTGGCGTTAGCAGACGAGAAAGAACCAAACGTGCGACTTAAAAACGAGTGTATTTTGTAAAAAAGTCTTGTAGAACAATGGCGGACAATGAAAGTGCAGAAAGTCAACACGAGGAACAATCGGAAGTGAATATTGCGTCGCGACCCGAAAGACAAAATAGTGACAGTTTGGATACTAAAATGTTAAAAATGTGGGAACTTCAGCACGAAAGTAATATGCAGTTTCAGGCACAAATGATGGCATTTTTATCCAACATGGCGGCTCATCGAAGTGACGCCGCACCCAGTCCTGCTGTAGTCAGTTCGTATTCTGCGGCTGCGCCGGTATTCGATGTCAGTAAAGCGGCATCGTCGCAGATTAAACTTTCAACATTTGACCCTGACGATTCGCCATTTTCGATTGTTGAGTGGATGGATGACGTAACTAAAAAACAACAGGAAATCGGGCTGTCGGATACGCTAATAGTACTAAAAGCTGCCGATGCTGTGCGTGGGCGTGCGGCCAGATTTTATAAACAATGGAAGCCGGTAACGCGTGACTGGGCCTCATTTCGGCGCGATTTTGAAGTGGCTTTTCCTGAAAAAGGTACGCCGGCTAGCCGAATTCGCGCTTGTCTAGACTTAATAAGTTGTGACTTTGACTTTTATTAAAACTTTTGGCTATCTGTGACGCACGGTATATGACAGCAGGTAAGGTTCGACCATCGGTTACGGTCCGTCGAAGTGATTCTGTGGAACAATCGAGAAAACGACGCCGATATTCACCACCAAGAAATTTTTAAAGGAAGGGACGAACCTTACGTATTTACCGGGAAATGTAGAAATTGTTTTCAGCGTGGTCACAAACAAATTGACTGTAAGCAGACCATTAATAGTAACATGGCTGCTGGTTCGTCGGGAACAAGACAGACCGGACCGACTGAAAATAAACCTAAAACTTGTACTTATTGTAAAAAGACAGGGCACACTGAAGAAAGCTGCTATAGTAAACGTGGAGTCCCAAATAAACGAGTTTTGTTAACACAAAAAACTCGCATGATACGATCATATCCACAGGCAACAGTAACAAATCAGAACTCAGTAATAACTGTTTCCTATTTAGTAGACACTGCAGCCGACGTATCGGTATTACATGAGAGTGTTGCAAGAAAATTAAATTTAAAAATTGAACCATTGGGAACAGCAGAATATTTAGCTGGAATGGGAAATTCGGTGACACGTCCGATTGGTCGTTGTACTGTTTTAATGTTCGCACCTTCCATGACATTGGAAATAGACTTTATCGTAGTCCCGGACGGTTCGATTCCTGGAGGTGACGTTAATGTGTTAATTGGTCTGGACGTTATCCAAAGACCCGGTATACGAGTGGACGTTAGTAAGAACGGTGTCGATATCGTTTATAATGAACTATGTATTAATCGTGTATTAAGTGTACGTCGGTTTGAAATGGCCGAGTTAAATTTGTCAGGACTAGACGAGAAAGTGGCTGGTGAGATAAAAGAAATTCTACAGACAGGTTGGCAACAAACACCAAAAGCTGTAACAACAGGTAAATTAAAAATTTTATTACGTGATTCCCAGCCAGTTGCTTATCGCCCACGTCATTTATCTTATGCCGAACGATTGCAGGTTAAACAGATTGTTCAAGGTCAGCTAAATGATCAAATTATTCGAGAAAGTGAGTCATCATATGCAAGCCCGATAGTCTTAGTAAAAAAACGAAACGGTGACGTTAGAATGTGTGTGGACTATAGAGAAGTAAACAAACGTGTGTTTAAAAACAATTATCCACTTCCGCGAATCCAAGACCAAATAGATGCTCTCGCTAATGCTGTTTATTATTGTAAGCTCGATATGAAAAATGGCTTTTATTCAGTTGAAATTGATGAGCCATCTAAACACATAACTGCGTTTGTAACTCCAGATGGCTTGTATGAGTACAATAGAATGCCTTTCGGTTTCGTGAATTCTCCGTCATGTTATCAAAAAGCGATTGATAAAGCTTTAGGTTCGTTAAAAGACACTATAGCATTTGTTTATGTCGATGACGTGTTACGTCCGTCGTCAACTATCGAGCAAGGTCTCCAACGATTGCGGGAAATAATAAACAAACTATCGAACGCCGGCTTTATTTTGAATTTGTCGAAATGTTGTTTTTTTTAAAACATGCGTTGAATATTTGGGTGTTGTGATTGAAAATGGATGTGTACGACCTAGTCCTTGCAAGGTCGCCGCACTTAGAAATACTGTTGCGCCAACAGATGTTAAAGGAGTCCGTCAATTTATGGGTTTAGCCGGATATTTTCGTAGATTTATAAAAAAATTTGCAGCACTTACCGCGCCTATAACGTTTCTAACGCGGAAAGGACAGCCTTTTATATGGACTGAAGAATGCGAAAATATTCGTTTAATGTTAATTCAAAAACTAACCGAATCTCCAATTTTACAAATTTTTAACCCAGAGCTTAAAACTGAATTGCACACGGACGCAAGTTCAGTAGGGCTTGGTGCAGTCCTTATGCAAAAGGGTAAAAACGACGGTATTGCCCACCCAGTCGCGTATTTTAGTCGACGTACTACAGAGTGTGAGTCTCGGTATCACTCTTACGACCTAGAGACACTTGCGATCATGGGCGTCGTTTGGGGGGGGGGGGGGGGGCAAGGGGGGGCAGTTGCCCCCCCCCTGGCTTTTAGCGACTTAATCAACAACGCGTAAGATATGTCTTACGAACAACAATCTCATATAGAAATAATAATATTCAGGCTAATATAGTTGAAGAATATTATAGGTTGAATATATTTATTGCATATCTGGATTCCCTTAAAACGTCGCTTACATCACGCTTTTCCGAAGACTCTGTTAGTTTGTCCTTAAGCCTGTTACATCCCAAAAGCATAAAAACAATACTTTTTTCACTACCTAGAAAATAAAAGTAGTGGAATAATTTGAAATCGACAATTTTGAAGCTGAATACCAAACTGGAGTACGAAAGAGCTTTCTACACACAATGAGCTCTCCATTAATGATATAGCATCCAAACATTGTGAATTTTATCCAGACATACAAAGTGGTTTAAAAAATATTTATGGCTCTTCCACCAACGACAGAGTTAATCGAAAGAACGTTTAGCTACAGAACACTTACTCTTAGAACGGTATCTCCCATGTTAAAAAAGGATGATAGAGTTTTTAGCGGCACCTGGTGGACGTGGTTGATTTTTTTCAATTAAGTCCTTGTCTGGTAAGAGGCCATATGAAAAGAGAAAATAATAAAAAGAAGAAGAGAAGAAAAGCGCGGGGCTAATCAAATTTGACAGTAAAAATTATCCGCATTAAAAACTGTTAGCCAAATTAAGATTTGTTCACACAAATTGCATTTTTGCTTTATTATAGCGAATCTCGTTATAATAAAGCAAAAATGCAGTTTGTGTGAACAAATCTTAATTTGGCTAACAGTTTTTAGATAAAAAAAAACAAGAATATTCAAAAAATAAATTTATTAAAGAATATATAATACAAATCCAATATTTAAAAAATGTAATGTATATGAAAATTGTATTATGTATGAAGTAGCTGGATGGCTGCTACATATTCCAGGATACAACACTGTCCATCATTTTGTGAAGAACTTTAGCTGTGAAAAAAGAAAGACAGTATAAGTACAATCTCATTAAAATAAATGTATTAATAAAAAATTATGTCCGAGGAATACTTTATTTTTTAATAAGTCCAACATCTACGATACAGCTTTGCAACCCCAAAGGTCATGAAACACAAATTTCACAGTATATGCCGCGTTTAAGAATCCACATCGGATGCAACTGAGATGTAGTAAATCTTTGATCACGTGATTCAGTTTACGTAAATGTAATGGGACAGATGTGTCCGATTTAAAATAAACTATTTGAGGCGCTGTTCTCCACATCTCGGCAAATGGGCTAAAATAATAATTTATAATACTCTTAATATTACCTTATTTTAATTATTGTGCCACTATACTGTATTTGCTCAACCAGAATGAGTTGCAATGATTGCAAAAGTTGCAGAATAGAGGTCTGAGGACAATACTGAGCTGTTCGAGATTGGAACCAATCAATTCCATGTTGAATGTGCTTCAGTGGTTGCCTGTTAAAAAATATTTGCTATTCTATTCCCTGCTTTTTATATTTAAAATTAAATCAGGAATCTCCCGAGTATATTTACAAAATATTTTAAGTTATAATCAGGATGTTCATGAACCTAAACAGGTAATAAGAAAAATGTACACAAAATTCAGTGTTTTTTAAAGGTGTACAGGCTTTTAATAATTTGCCTGAGGATATTAAATGTTCTTCAAATGTGGCAATATTTAAAATAAAACTGGGTGAATACCTGTTCACCTATTGCCGTTTTTTTTTCTTTCTTGTTCTTTTATTGTTTTGTATAGTTGACATGTAAGTGTACTGTATCTTATGTATTTTTTATTGCATTTTAAATGTATGTTGATTCTATATTTATGTATTTTTTATATTTTAAAGTGAAGATGTATTGACATGTAAAAAATAGTTTTTTTTGACTAAATAAACGTTTTATATATAGGTATGTGGATAAAAAAACGCTCGAGATGTAAAAAATGCATCTGATGTGGATTCTCAAACACAGCAATAAGTATAAAATAAATAAGTAGAGTACTAACTTTCCTTCTCGAAAAGAAGTCCAACATATATTATTAGTCTGCTTCTTCTTCTTCTTCTTCTTCTACGATAAAGCTTTGCAACCCCAAATGTCATGAAACAGAAAATACACAGTATAAGTATAAAATAAATGAGTAGATTACTAACTTTCCTTCTCGAAAAGAAGTCCAACATATATTATTAGTCTGCTTCTTCTTCGAACCTTTACTTCAAGTAGAAGGTGTTTGATCAACATATTCAATTTCTACGTTATTTGAGGAAAGTCCATCCGCTACTCTTCCATAGCGTTGGAAATGCTTCAGGTGTTAGACCTCGACGAGAGCCAACTACTTTATACTTCTCTTCAAAATGTTTATGACATACTATAAAGGTGGAATAAATTTGTAGTCTTGTTTTATTATTAAATCTTGGACAACGAACAGCAAGTGCACAAATATCAAATAAATCGGGTGAATTCGTAGGGTGAGGCAGGCGATGCATCTTGTTGTCCACAACAAGGCAATTCGGTACACAACATTTTCTATAATTACGCATCTTTATGAAAAACCACAAAATAACAGCGGAAAAAGCACAAATTTATAATGGAAAAACAAGCTTATTAACAGTGGTCAACTAAATCAATTAAGCAAATTGGAAATGAAAACAACTGAATACAACAGTCACCAATATAAATAAAGTTCACGTTTGGTTTAAGCCAAGACGCCATGACACCCCCACAAAAATCAATATTCACCTGTCATTTACACTCCCACCACCTACCCCACCACCCGACTGCAGCGCCACGCGGACGTGGTTGATTGATCCCAGGCCTGCGCATACCAGTTTCCCACCCCTGCGTTTAGCTAAGGCATGTTAAAACATGGCTGCAATCTATTCGAACAGTGCGAAGTCATGGTAGGGAAAGCAAAAGCAATACTAGCGCAAGCTGCGGATAATTCGAGTACTTTAGGGCGATATTTTGTAATTTTGGCGTATCAAATACACGTATACATTTTAATTTTTACTAAAAAATAGGTTAAAAACAATAAAATGAGCAACCGGAGTTGCTATGTTACAATTTTCAGTAGCAAAATAGAAATTAAATCAAAAAATGAATAGATAGCTGTATAATAAGAAGAAAAAGCCTTTATTTTTGTAATAATAACAGTAATACTGGAAATAATAGACATCAGAAAAGGTTTTAAATAAACAATAAATTATTATTTTATGATATTCTTTAACATCTCTTAAGTCTTAAATGTTTAGCAAATGATTAGATTTCTGCCTTTAATTATTGTATATGGCTGAAATGCAATCTTGTGACTTATTGATAGGAAAACAGTTTTAATCATTAATTTCTATGGGTTCTTTCGAACTAAAAATGAAGAAAATATAAATTAAAATTGCAAATATACCAGTTATTTTTGTTAATACGTTTTAATTCTACGTTATTATATAATAGTAGTGTTTTTATTTTGACATTATTTAACCTATTCTTCAATGACAACTTATTAGGCTTAGGCAAGATCTCATACATTTTCTAGTAAATACCTACCTATGTTTTATTATTGATTTGTATTGATTATACTACTTTTTTTAGCTGACGTAATAAAAACATAATAATAGTATTATTAATAATTTTTTCACTTGTTTTATAAATCTATATACTTTTATTTTGTCTTTTTTTGTTGGGTTATTTTATTAGAGACTTGTTATGACAACTTAAGTATCAGTTCTGTCAAATAGGTCGGTGACATTGTCAGGGTTACTACTACAGTTTCACTCCCCCTTAGCTTCGCTATTCAGTGAGATATCGGATTAATTTTGTTCTGTTTGAAAGACTCTCTTATGATGGATTCAATTGTTCTGTGACGTCATGGCTTACTTCCGATTTTTCCGAAAATAACAGATTTTCTTTTATTTTTAAAAGGAAACCCTCTTTTTTATTGTAAATTTAAATTTGTGGGACATTTTTGTATAATAATCGTGTATTGACAATTTTCTGTCAACTGTCAAAATAATTGCCATATTGGATATTTTTTTCTAAATATGTTACTTTTAATTCGTTTATGGAAAAACATATAGGAATGTACATACTTCATAAAATCTTTTTAGGCTTCAAAATTCCCATTGAGACCCATTTACCGTATACCAGTGGCGTATCTAAGCATTTTTATTATTAGCCAACCGATTAATAATTCTATCCACTTTTATCTTCGTTGTTAATTGAGATATTGGAATGAAAACTTATTTGTTTAAAAGCTTGGGACAAATAATCTCATATACTGGATTCAATTAGTGTGTGACTTCATGCCTTACTTCTGTTTTATCGGAAATAACAAAATCTTAATTTATTTTTAATTTTTAAATAGAAACCCCCGTTTTTATTGAATATTTGAATTTTAGGGACATTTAAGGATAAGAATCATGTATTGAAAATTTTTTGTCAGCTGTCAAAATGATCATCATATTGGAACATATTTTTTTTAATATGTTACTGAGAAAATTTTCAATACACGCTTCTTATACAAACATGTCCCAGAAATTCAAATTTTCAATAAGAAAAAGGGTTTTCATTTAATATTAAAAAATAAATTGCGATTTTCTGTTATTTATGGAAAAACCGGAAGTAAGCCGTGACGTCACAGAATAATTAAATTCATCATAAGAAAATTCTCTTTTATGTTTCTTTTTTTTTGTTTTCCAATAAATAAATATACTAATTTTTTTCTAAATTTTGCCCCCCCTATAGAATTGAGTAGCCACGCCCATGCTTGCGATCGTAGAGGCTACGCAATATTTCCGTAATTATTTGTATGGAATCAATTTTACTATTTTTACAGACTGTAATTCGGTGCGGGCGACAGCTCTAAAAAAAGAACTACATCCACGCGTTGCGCGATGGTGGATTAAACTACAAGATTTCAATTTTGATGTAGAATACCGACCTGGTACAAGGATGGGACATGCGGACTTTATCAGTAGAAACATACCAGGAAATAGAATCGCAGTAACACGTAGTCATACTGCTGTGACGGCTACAGATAACAAATTACCCACTAAAACAATTCGTGAATATCAGGCAGACGATACTTTTTGTCAAAGTGTCTTAAACAATACAATAAGTGAGCCCGGATACACTTCAAAATAAAATCTCGTTTATTATCGAAGCCCTAGTGACGGTAAAGATCGCTGTTTCGTTCCTGTGTCAGGGGGACTAGATATCCTGCGTTTATATCATGACGAATCATCACACATAGGTGCAGATAAAATGGTTACAAAAATGCGTGAAGATTTGATATGGCCAAAAATGGGCAAAACAGTTCGCAAATATGTTTCTAATTGTCGTTCCTGTGTTTTGGGAAAATCCGCCAGTGGTAAAAAGAAAGGTTTGTGTCAACAAACAGATAAACCTTCAACGAAAATGCACACGTGGCATATTGATCATGCCGGCCCACTACTAAAATCAAACAGGTGCACACAAATTCTAGTAGTTATCGATGCTTTCACTAAGTACGTGTGTTTTTCTCCAATACGACAGAAAAAAACTTGCTGTACTATTAAAGCATTGACTACAATATTCGCTGAGCTCGGCACACCAAAGATAATTATCGCTGATCGTGGTACAGCATTCCACGCTAGTAAATTTAAACAATTTTTGGAAGACAATAATGTTGAATTACATCTGATAGCAACCGGAGTACCCCGGGGAAACGGACAAGTAGAACGCGTAATGCGTACTCTTTTTAATGCATTGCGTGCTGTGTTAAATACAAAAGATGATAAGGAATGGACGCAGGTGCTGCCTGCAAAAGCAAATGATTTAAATGCAACCGTAAACAAAACAACTGGATTTTCACCGAACGCACTTATGTTTGGTGAAACACGACGTTTAAATGCTGTCAATAATTTATTAGATGGCATTCCATTGAGACCCGAAATTGTAAACCAGAGTAGTGCGATAGCAGCAGTAAACAAACGATTGAAAGCGGTAACTCAGAAGGCTACTGAAAATTTCAACAAGAAAAGGAAAGAGGCAGTGCCTGCCGTACGCGGTAGGAAATAAAGTTGCGGTTCAAGATACACAACTTGCTGGTGGTGGTAAATTAAAACCGAAATTTAAAGGTCCTTTTGTTATAACCCACTGTTTACCGAATGAACGATATGCCTTACGAAGAGTAGGTGGGAGTAGGAAAACCACAGTAGCTGCGCATGAAAATTTGCGCACATGGCCTCAGTAGGGTATTACATAATTACTAATCCCTTGTATCACGTTCCCTGAAATTTTTTAGGCTATAGGTTGATATTTTACAAGTTTCTAGATCCTTGTCATATTGACAGGCGAAGCTGTTGTATTTTATTAGTTCCCTAAAATTATTTTAAGGCACAGTAGTTGATATTCTGGTCCCTATTTCCTAAATAGGCAGGATCTTTAGGATAAAGAAGTAAGACATGCTTAGATCCCTATCTTCTAGATAGGCACAGACTCAACAATAAAAACATTATTTTTTTTGGTCCCTATTTTGTAGATAGGCAATTTTTTTTTGTCCCTATTTTGTAGATAGGCACGATATAAACTTCAAACTATGTAGATTAGACCCATGATAGGCTGACCGTTCTCCAGTTTAGTTATGAATTCTGGACTCATATTTTCAGCAATTTACTGTTTTCTCTAATTTGTACTGTTTTTCTGTTAACAGTTTCTCATCACGGTACGAGGACGTCCCACCGTCAGTATGGCCGTATTAGCGTCCCGCTACCTTGATAATGAAACGCCACTGTTCCAGTATTCATAAGACAATAACCGTCCGGCTGTACGTTGTTGAAAAACAAAGTATCACATTTCAAGAATGACCAACACATTAATATTATTATTGTATAAGAATCAGTTCAGTTCTAATAAGGCATCGTTTTGAGATTATTGTAGATTTTATATAAAATAAAATCATTACTTAAAGTGAATTCTTTATTTATTCAATAATTTACCCCAAAAAGATAACATATATTTGCATATTAGCCTTCTTCCCTTTTTTATTTATTATTTAAAGTTAATGATTTAAATTTATAGGTGAGAAAATCTTATTTTTAGTAATTATTTTTATGTTAAGGATACGACATTACCACGTTATCCGAGATGTTATCTTCGTATAAATATTTTTTTGAGTTTTTTTATAAATTTTAGCAGAATTCGATAGACCTCAAAAAAGTATTAAAATTAAATAACAAGTTTAAAAAGAACTGTGAAGAAGCTTGTGACAAAAATGAAAAATATAAGTAGTGCCTGCCACGAGACGAGATTCTCATCTTTCGCCTCGTCGAGAGTTTTTTTTGTAAAACAGACCCGAGGCAAGACGAGAGTCATTTTTCTACGAGAATTTTTCGTTTCTCTCGAACTCTCTCAATTATTTATATCGTTATAATTATTTAATATGTAGATAAACTTATTGAAATCCGACAACCGGGGGTTGATAATTAATTTAAATAATTCTTATATATTACATATTATATCCAAATTTTTTATTTCGAATTCAAACAACATCCCAGCATCCCGCCTAGTGGGCGCCGTTTAATTACTTCTGGGAAAAGAAATATCAACGCGTAACTCTGACGGTCGCTAGAACAAAACAGATGTCGCCGATAGGGTTATATTCAGGAATTAATACATGGCTTTATAGTCTTTATGCTCGAACGCATATTCGTTCTCTTTCCGATACATTGGCGTATATGGGAAATTTAAGTATAAATACCCGGGTTTTTGTGGGCAAAGGGATTAACTTTTTCTTCTTCACCGAGTCAAGTTAACAAAAGTACGCAAATATCCATGTTACCATTACGGTGACTCCTTTTTCTTTATATTCTTCAAATATAATTAAAAAGAGATATCGCTACCATTACGGTGGCCGCGTCTTTGTTATATTTTGATAACGGAAATAAAAGATATCGACGGAGTAGAGAAATTAGTTTCTATAAACGACGGCTTCTGCATAGATATCCAGTTATCCTTAGGATGACCACCTTTTTCTTATATTCTAGATATGAGTAAAAGGAGATATATAGTCAGTTTTGACCAAAGCAGATACACGTTGAGTAGATACAGATTTCGCTCCTAGAACTGTTTTGTAAAGTTGTATCTACCGAGCAACTAAGATATTGGCGTACTTGATACTAGCGATACCACGCTAGTCTAGTTAAACGCCAGATATTTTATATCTCCGATTCAACATTATAAAATGTTACTAAATGATTAAAAGTGCTACTCTAGGCGTCGTTCGTATTGGATTGTGTCACCCTTCTGGCTGACCGACGAACTTACGTCCGGTAGACCTTTTGTCAGCGGTATACTTTTCTTTCTGTAAGGTTTCTTTTACGTAGAATTAAAACGATAATCGCACTATTAAAGTAATCAAACTAGTAATTATTATTCAGATATTCCGGGGGAGAATTTAGACAAACATTAATAGGTTACAGGTATCACTTTATTACTTTTATATTCATTAGCGGGAAAATTCGCGTCTGTGTGTTATTGTCATATTTTTGGTATTCATTGGTAAACGTTTATAGTGGGAAAAAATTATAGGGTTTTATATTGTGCTAAATTATGTTATTTAGAGAATCGATAGTGATGTTGTTGTCATAAATATTAATTATTCTAGCGTCGGTCAATGCTCTCAAGCAATAAATTAAGTCATTTAGATTTATGGCCAAAGGGCCGAATTGTAAAGTTTCGGTTATCTGTAAACAGTACCTGCCCCTTTCAGTAAAGATAAAAAGCACTTTAGATTTTACTTTTAAATGGCAAACAGATGTAGATTAGTAGGGTAAACGCCTTGATTTGTATATATTTTACAGTTAGATTGCGGTTAAAAAAATATGTTTGCTGTCGTTCTTTGTAAAACAAAATTGGGTAGACAAATGTGTCATTTTAGCCGTACGGAATTTTAGTTTTGTGTATCGAATTTTCGGGAAAAAGGAGATAGGTACAGCGGCGGGTAGAATCATGAATATTGAGGGGGGTCGTATTTATTTGTACATATCCACATATCTTTAGCGGGACATTACGCGGAAGTAGTCGGTATGTTTGTTATTTATTTAGAATAAATAGGTGAAATTGTGTTTGTGGACTAGCTAACGTATCCTCAGAACTGTGATTAATAACACTGATTTGTCAATCGACAGAGCAAAAGAGCATCGTGCCAAAAAAGACGCCTTAGGCCACCATAGACCGCCAGGGACCTCAATAGTCAGGGCCTAAAAATGGTATTTCCCTTGCGGCTATGTAAATTAAAGCCTGATAGAGGCTTGGATGGATCTCTACTGATACCCCAAAAGTGGGCCTGACGGGCATCCCCCTTTATATCAGGTGTTCTCCGATCGACCGTTTAGTGTTGTTCATACAGGACTGAGTATGTCGGTAAATTACGGCATTGGAATATTAGGGAAAGGCGTGACGCACGGTGAGGTAAATCTACACTCCGGTTTTTACACATATTAGAAATATTAAATTTGACCGACTTCAAAAAGGAAGAGGTTCTCATTTCGACGCAATATTTTATATCTCACAACACTCCTCGTGCTACCGTTGTACTCTCTTTTATTAGACAATGCGTAATTCAGTAGTTCCGTGGAAACGTGTGATTGTATATTAGGAGACAAACAAACATACCAAATTACTTCCGACTTTTATTTTACCCTTTTATGGGAACTGAAAGCTCTGAGGTTAGAAATGACACATTAGAAAGCCTACATAAACATAATGTTAAGCCTAAAAATGGTACATAATCTAAATGTTCGGCTGTACAAAAGAATAGATGTTAAATAAACAGTATTCAAAATTAATCTCGGTGTTTCCTTTGTTCTTCCTCCATTACAGCTACATTGAACTCTAAAAGAAATTCTGTGGGTTTTAACATCACTTCGTGGGGATCTACTAGACGAAATTTAGGCCAAGGTTATAAGTATTTGCAAAACTAGGTCAGGGTCCGGTTTGTCAAGTTACACTTATCGTTATAATTATTTAATATGTAGATAAACTTATCTTACTTGAACCTAGTTGTATTTTCGGAGTTGATATCTCTTATATTCCATTCTTCTCGTCTGTTATTTACTTTTTCCTAAGGTAGTCGATTTTCTTTAGTAGGTATACATTCCAGGGACATATCTCCTAAGATTATAAATGCAATGAAGAAGTATGACGTAAACGTTCAAGATGTATATATTTTTATTGCCTAACTAAGTTAGAAATTAATTTCATATTTATTATTTTAAAAATTGTTCAGTTTACATTATTAGATATATGACAAGGATGACATCTAAGATGTGTCAATCATTCTTGTGCAATAAAACTTTTATGAAATGAGTATATTTGGTACAGAGTATCTATTTTTCTTTTTCTCTCTATACAAAGAGATATCTATCTTACTTTTTACCTAATTAATTCAATAATAAGTAATTTAAAGAGTAGATCAATTAAATTAAGTTTTGAAACAGGAAGTACCTGAGTAAGGTTAAATCTGACATTCTTCTTAAGGAGTTCATGAGATACGCATGGCAGATATGTAATTTGTTACAATTTTTGATTTCGTAAGTTAAGCTATCGATACCTACTAAGAGTTGTTCCAGTTGGAAACTTCCGATTAATTGGATTTGGAAGGGATCATAGCTACAGTTTACTTCGATTCATACTAAAGTATTCCCTGCTTAGAAACAAGCACATTCAACCAAGGGCCCCATTACATACCTAGTAAGCATTATAGGTTTTAATCAACGTTACTTATTATATTTTGAACGTAAAAATAAATACTCATAAAGACTTATCTCTTTCTAGGCCGTATACATTCGAATATCTTTAGTTTCTATCTTGTATATACCTCTGTATACAGGGTGTTCCATCTCAGACGAGCCACCCCGTATATTTCTTATCCCATAGTAATGGGAAACATTTCCCAAAACACGTCGGATGATTTTCTTTGGGGGACATCTTTTGACGTATATTTGAGGCTTGAGCGAGCAACCCCCTATGAGGGGGCGCTTCAACCCCTCAAATTTGAATAGGGGTTAAGTAATACTTCATTTGTAAAGCCTGTGATGAAGTCACTAAATTTTAATTTTAATTCATCTTGAAAATGTATATTTCAATTAATTCCCGCCTGAGAACTTGTAGAAGTTCCCCCGTATTTCTGTTTCCCAGGAATTACCGTTTTTCAGCAATTGCGAGTACCCTCGTAGTTTAAAATATTCTTCTATTTCCCGAAATCCGAATAGTCATTTTTAGAGTCGATTTCGTATGGATTATCTACCTTATATTTGTCAAGGACTATAAGGACATTTTTTGTTATCTTTAAATTGTAAACAGCCGGTTGTAGTAGTGGTATCCCCACTTTCTTTACCGAAAAGGCATAAATTGATGGAAAGCTAAAAATGCCGGCTCTTGACTCCCGACACGCGAGAAACACCAGTCTTTTTTTCTAAAAATTTATAGTGACGACGCCGTTTAGTGCCGCGATATTAAATCCAGAATTTGTTAGCCCGTTGGATTGTTAAAGGTAGGAACCGTATATTATTTTTCTTTCTATTTTTATATTGGCTTTCATATAATTAGTTGGGACACCCGTGTTACAATACAAGAATTTTGATTGATACCCAGGAATTATTATTTCATCCCTCAGTGGGACCCCGTTGGCAATTTTTTATTTGAGATTGGATATGGACTAGATTCCGAGTGTTCTCTTAGTCTATGGCTACATCCAATTTCCTGTAAAAACCGCCCAGTTGGTACCGAAGTGAGAGGTTCGACCTGTTTCATTTCTTTTTTTTTTATTATTTATTGTTTTAATTTTTTTTTTTTTTTGGAAGTTGGAACTATCCTCGGCGTATTGTTATTAATGAAATAATTAAAAAAAATTATTTAAATGCACTTTTATTTTCTTATTAATTTTAACAATATTCTCGCTCGAACAACCTGAACGAACTACCCTAAAATCTCTTAAATTTCTAATCTTTTGAATACACATGGCTAAGGGCCATGTGTTGTTACATTTCTTGGGCACAAACAGTATCGTGTTTTAAATTGTCTTTTAGGTTGACTGGGTGGTTGACCCATTTATTATGGTGTCACAATGGTGATATATATGTTACTAAATAATCTAGATGTTAACACTCGGCCGTCCTGACCTAAGAAGTGTCCTCGCTTCCACAGTTAGGTTTGGTATTTTTAAACTTTTTTGGATCGCCTTCAAGTTGATTGATTTTTCTGAAAAAGAAAATTGCACATAGTAATTATATTTTGACATTTTTTTTTAATTTTTTTTTTTTGTTTTTTTTTTTATTATTTTTACCTTAGAAAAGGGCTTTTACTGTTACCTTCAAAGAGGGCCTTTATTTTTACCTCAGAAGAGGGCTTTTTTTTTATTTTTACCTTAGAAAAGGGCTTTTACTTTTACCTCCAAAGAGGGCCTTTATTTTACCTGTGTGAACTTGGCAGCCAAAAGTTAGCAGCCAATTTCTCGAAGATGCCCGAAAAATCAGTAGCGTCTTTAAAAAGGTTAAAACTTTACAAATCAATATACAAGTAAATAATAATATTATTAACAATTTTATAAGAGTCTTATTTCCTTACGAGCAGCCGTTTTTGAAATATTGGAAAAAGCTATTTGGTACAGAAGGGAAAAAGTTAACACTTTAAAAATTGGTAAACAACTAGATAATAATATTAGAAATAATTTAAGACTAGTCTGATTTCCTTACGAGGGGTCTAAGTTAGTTCAATGGGGTAGCAGCCGTTTCTGAAATATTGGAAAAAGCTATTTGGTACAGAAGGGAAAAAGTTAACACTTTAAAAATTGGTAAACAACTAGATAATAATATTAGAAATAATTTAAGACTAGTCTGATTTCCTTACGAGGGGTCTAAGTTAGTTCAAAGGGGTAGCAGCCGTTTTTAAAATAATGGAAAAAGCTATTTGGTACAGAAGGGAAAAAGTTAACACTTTAAAAATTGGTAAACAACTAGATAATAATACTAGAAACAATTTGAGACTAGTCTGATTTCCTTACGAGGGGTCTAAGTTAGTTCAATGGGGTAGCAGCCGTTTCTGAAATATTGGAAAAAGCTATTTGGTACAGAAGGGATAAAGTTAACACTTTAAAAATTGGTAAACAACTAGATAATAATAGTAGAAACAATTTAAGACTAGTCTGATTTCCTTACGAGGGGTCTAAGTTAGTTCAATGGGGTAGCAGCCGTTTTTAAAATATTGGAAAAAGCTATTTGGTACAGAAGGGAAAAAGTTAACACTTTAAAAATTGGTAAACAACTAGATAATAATACTAGAAACAATTTGAGACTACTCTAATTTCCTTACGAGGGGTCTAAGTTAGTTCAATGGGGCTGCAGCCGTTTCTGAAATATTGGAAAAAGCTATTTGGTACAGAAGGGAAAAAGTTAACACTTTAAAAATTGGTAAACAACCAGATAATAATATTAGAAATAATTTAAAACTAGTCTGATTTCCTTACGAGGGGTCTAAGTTAGTTCAATGGGGTAGCAGCCGTTTTTGAAATATTGGAAAAAGCTATTTGGTATAGAAGGGAAAAGGTTAACACTTTAAAAATTGGTAAACAACTAGATAGTAATATTAGAAATAATTTGAGACTAGTCTGATTTCCTTACGAGGGGTCTAAGTTAGTTCAATGGGGTAGCAGCCGTTTTTGAAATATTGGAAAAAGCTATTTGGTACAGAAGGGAAAAAGTTAACACTTTAAAAATTGGTAAACAACTAGACAATAATATTAGAAACAATTTAAGACTAGTCTGATTTCCTTACGAGGGGTCTAAGTTAGTTCAATGGGGTAGCAGCCGTTTCTGAAATATTGGAAAAAGCTATTTGGTACAGAAGGGAAAAAGTTAACACTTTAAAAATTGGTAAACAACTAGATAGTAATATTAGAAATAATTTAAGATTAGTCTGATTTCCTTACTAGGGGTCTAAGTTAGTTCAATGGGGTAGCAGCCGTTTTTGTAATATTGGAAAAAGCTATTTGGTACAGAAGGGAAAAAGTTAACACTTTAAAAATTGGTAAACAACCAGATAATAATATTAGAAATAATTTAAAACTAGTCTGATTTCCTTACGAGGGGTCTAAGTTAGTTCAATGGGGTAGCAGCCGTTTTTGAAATATTGGAAAAAGCTATTTGGTATAGAAGGGAAAAGGTAAACACTTTAAAAATTGGTAAACAACTAGATAGTAATATTAGAAATAATTTGAGACTAGTCTGATTTCCTTACGAGGGGTCTAAGTTAGTTCAATGGGGTAGCAGCCGTTTTTGAAATATTGGAAAAAGCTATTTGGTACAGAAGGGAAAAAGTTAACACTTTAAAAATTGGTAAACAACTAGACAATAATATTAAAAACAATTTAAGACTAGTCTGATTTCCTTACGAGAGGTCTAAGTTAGTTCAATGGGGTAGCAGCCGTTTTTAAAATATTGGAAAAAGCTATTTGGTACAGAAGGGAAAAAGTTAACACTTTAAAAATTGGTAAACAACTAGATAGTAATACTAGAAACAATTTGAGACTAGTCTGATTTCCTTACGAGGGGTCTAAGTTAGTTCAATGGGGTAGCAGCCGTTTTTGAAATATTGGAAAAAGCTATTTGGTACAGAAGGGAAAAAGTTAACACTTTAAAAATTGGTAAACAACTAGACAATAATATTAGAAACAATTTAAGACTAGTCTGATTTCCTTACGAGGGGTCTAAGTTAGTTCAATGGGGTAGCAGCCGTTTTTGAAATATTGGAAAAAGCTATTTGGTACAGAAGGGAAAAAGTTAACACTTTAAAAATTGGTAAACAACTAGACAATAATATTAAAAACAATTTAAGACTAGTCTGATTTCCTTACGAGAGGTCTAAGTTAGTTCAATGGGGTAGCAGCCGTTTTTAAAATATTGGAAAAAGCTATTTGGTACAGAAGGGAAAAAGTTAACACTTTAAAAATTGGTAAACAACTAGATAATAATACTAGAAACAATTTGAGACTAGTCTGATTTCCTTACGAGGGGTCTAAGTTAGTTCAATAAGGTAGCAGCCGTTTCTGAAATATTGGAAAAAGCTATTTGGTACAGAAGGGAAAAAGTTAACACTTTAAAAATTGGTAAACAACTAGATAGTAATATTAGAAATAATTTAAGATTAGTCTGATTTCCTTACTAGGGGTCTAAGTTAGTTCAATGGGGTAGCAGCCGTTTTTGAAATATTGGAAAAAGCTATTTGGTACAGAAGGGAAAAAGTTAACACTTTAAAAATTAGTAAAAAACTAGATAATAATACTAGAAACAATTTGAGACTAGTCTGATTTCCTTACGAGGGATCTAAGTTAGTTCAATAGGGCAGCAGCCGTTTCTGAAATATTGGAAAAAGCTATTTGGTACAGAAGGGAAAAAGTTAACACTTTAAAAATTGGTAAACAACCAGATAATAATATTAGAAATAATTTAAGACTAGTCTGATTTCCTTACGAGGGGTCTAAGTTAGTTCAATGGGGTAGCAGCCGTTTTTAAAATATTGGAAAAAGCTATTTGGTACAGAAGGGAAAAAGTTAACACTTTAAAAATTGGTAAACAACTAGATAATAATACTAGAAACAATTTGAGATTAGTCTGATTTCCTTACGAGGGGTCTAAGTTAGTTCAATGGGGTAGCAGCCGTTTTTAAAATATTGGAAAGAGCTATTTGGTACAGAAGGGAAAAAGTTAACACTTTAAAAATTGGTAAACAACCAGATAATAATATTAGAAATAATTTAAAACTAGTCTGATTTCCTTACGAGGGGTCTAAGTTAGTTCAATGGGGTAACAGCCGTTTTTAAAATATTGGAAAAAGCTATTTGGTACAGAAGGGAAAAAGTTAACACTTTAAAAATTGGTAAACAACTAGATAATAATACTAGAAACAATTTGAGACTAGTCTGATTTCCTTACGAGGGGTCTAAGTTAGTTCAATGGGGTAGCAGCCGTTTTTAAAATATTGGAAAGAGCTATTTGGTACAGAAGGGAAAAGGTTAACACTTTAAAAATTGGTAAACAACTAGATAATAATATTAGAAACAATTTAAGACTAGTCTGATTTCCTTACGAGGGGTCTAAGTTAGTTAAATGAGGTAGCAGCCGTTTCTGAAATATTGGAAAAAGCTATTTGGTACAGAAGGGAAAAAGTTAACACTTTAAAAGTTGGTAAACAACTAGATTATAATATTAGAAAGAATTTAAGACTAGTCTGATTTCCTTACGAGAAGTCTAAGTTAGTTCAATGGGGTAGCAGCCGTTTTTAAAATATTGGAAAGAGCTATTTGGTACAGAAGGGAAAAAGTTAACACTTTAAAAATTGGTAAACAACCAGATAATAATATTAGAAATAATTTAAAACTAGTCTGATTTCCTTACGAGGGGTCTAAGTTAGTTCAATGGGGTAACAGCCGTTTTTAAAATATTGGAAAAAGCTATTTGGTACAGAAGGGAAAAAGTTAACACTTTAAAAATTGGTAAACAACTAGATAATAATACTAGAAACAATTTGAGACTAGTCTGATTTCCTTACGAGGGGTCTAAGTTAGTTCAATGGGGTAGCAGCCGTTTTTAAAATATTGGAAAGAGCTATTTGGTACAGAAGGGAAAAGGTTAACACTTTAAAAATTGGTAAACAACTAGATAATAATATTAGAAACAATTTAAGACTAGTCTGATTTCCTTACGAGGGGTCTAAGTTAGTTAAATGAGGTAGCAGCCGTTTCTGAAATATTGGAAAAAGCTATTTGGTACAGAAGGGAAAAAGTTAACACTTTAAAAGTTGGTAAACAACTAGATTATAATATTAGAAAGAATTTAAGACTAGTCTGATTTCCTTACGAGAAGTCTAAGTTAGTTCAATGGGGTAGCAGCCGTTTTTGAAATATTGGAAAAAGCTATTTGGTACAGAAGGGAAAAGGTTAACACTTTAAAAATTGGTAAACAACTAGATAGTAATATTAGAAATAATTTGAGACTAGTCTGATTTCCTTACGAGGGGTCTAAGTTAGTTCAATGGGGTAGCAGCCGTTTTTGAAATATTGGAAAAAGCTATTTGGTACAGAAGGGAAAAAGTTAACACTTTAAAAATTGGTAAACAACTAGATCATAATATTAGAAACAATTTAGGACTAGTCTGATTTCCTTACGAGGGGTCTAAGTTAGTTCAATGGGGTAGCAGCCGTTTCTGAAATATTGGAAAAAGCTATTTGGTACAGAAGGGAAAAAGTTAACACTTTAAAAATTGGTAAACGACTAGATAGTAATATTAGAAATAATTTGAGACTAGTCTGATTTCCTTACGAGGGGTCTAAGTTAGTTCAATGGGGTAGCAGCCGTTTCTGAAATATTGGAAAAAGCTATTTGGTACAGAAGGGAAAAAGTTAACACTTTAAAAATTGGTAAACAACTAGATAGTAATATTAGAAATAATTTGAGACTAGTCTGATTTCCTTACGAGGGGTCTAAGTTAGTTCAATGGGGTAGCAGCCGTTTTTGAAATATTGGAAAAAGCTATTTGGTACAGAAGGGAAAAAGTTAACACTTTAAAAATTGGTAAACAACTAGATAATAATATAAGAAACAATTTAGGACTAGTCTGATTTCCTTACGAGGGGTCTAAGTTAGTTCAATGGGGTAGCAGCCGTTTCTGAAATATTGGAAAAAGCTATTTGGTACAGAAGGGAAAAAGTTAACACTTTAAAAATTGGTAAACAACTAGATAGTAATATTAGAAATAATTTGAGACTAGTCTGATTTCCTTACGAGGAGTCTAAGTTAGTTCAATGGGGTAGCAGCTGTTTTTGAAATTATGGAAAAAGCTATTTGGCAGAAGGAAAAAAGATAAAGCGCACTAATTTTTACAAACTAAACTTAAATGTTACTTTGTAAATTTTTTATATCCATTTGTAATTACCTAATAAACATTATCTTTTTATAAAGTTGTAAGTTAGTTATAATTACCATACAACATATACTATTAGGTTGTATATGTCCAACAAAAAACGTATAATCATATATAATAACGGTATAGTGTATTAGAATATGTTTTTGAGTTTTAAGAAAAGTTGTTGCAACGGTCGGTATAATCCTTATATAACTTTCTGTGTTACTTGGGAAGCTTATATTCGTGATAAATATTTATTTAATTATAAGAAATTAAATATAAATGTACGTGGATATCGGAAATATTTATATTATCGATAGCATGATGTTTTTAGGCTATTATATAACTTTTAGCATATAGTTTTTTTTAGCAATTTTACACTTCCTTTTATTACTGTTATTTCGTTATAGTATTTAGTATACCCTGCACAATTCGCACATGTCGTTAGTTGTTTTTTCGCCTCTAACCAAGCCTTCTTTTAATTCACCTGCTGTTAAGAGGCATCTATGATGAATTCTTCTTCTGCAGAGTCGACAGGTGAATATGGATTTTTCGTTTGATTTTATTACCAAGGAGCAAAATAAACATCGTTCTTTCATATCCGAACTATGATGAAGCAAGAGCCATTTAAGGTCTATTCGGTACTGGTTGATATCTATGGCGATGTTTAAATTTTGAGACTTTGTAAGTCTTTGAAAAAAGTAAATTATATAAGTACCGCAATTGTATGTGTCTCTTTGTAAAATGTGGGTAGGTACTTGAATTTCAAAAGGATGGATATCAATATTTTTCTTTATGAAAAGCTCATTCAGACTTTTTATATATGAATTGGCGATTAACACTTCGTTTCCCATAGGATCAATTAGCATTATTTTTTTATCTATGAACGAAATAATTAATAACACATAGTGAAAATTTTTATTGATTGGCATGACAATCATGTCATTTGTAAAGGCAATACCAGTAACGAATTCCTCTGACAGTTCCTCTTCATTAAAAATAATGGATGATTTACCCACAGAAATAATTTGATACTTATATCCAATTTTTTTATTAAAAATGTTCAGGCAATGGTCTATTATGAAGCTACTTAGATACTGATTATGATTTAAAGTAATATAATCATCCAACAAAATTTCTCTAATGGAAAATGTTAATTGACTATCAGCCGTTACAACGTAACCTCTTTTATTCGGTAGCTCTTTATAGTAATTTATATCATCTACCAAGCCATTTTCTAGAATTTTATAAACTGTTAACGTTGTCCACTTTGTTTGAGCTGTAGTTAGGTTGCTATTTTTAGTTACGATAGTTGGAAGCATATAAAAATAATAAAAATTTTGTAATTTTTTTAGGTTAAACTTCCAAAAGTTTTCAGATCTTTGTACACGTACAACCTTGATATCTTTAAAAGTATAAATTACTAGGTCACACCAGGACCTATTAGTAATTTCCAATAAACCTTGGATTTGATGATGGTAAGCATGGTTCTGTTTAACGGATTGCTGGTCCTGAGTTAGAAAGTCAAATTTAAAATCATTCGGAGACTGATATCTCGCAATGTAAGGACACTTTACCTCAATTATACCATCCTTGCCTACCAGTCCGTCTGGAGAGGCACCCATATAGTGATGAACCGAGTGAACAAATAATCCAGCGTCACAACACTTGACAGATTTCAATATTTCATACTTTTTTACAGCTGATTTTTCATATTTAATTCCATGACGCATTGCTGGAGTAGTTATTTCCTTGTCGCTTGTAATCTGGTGCACAATATTTTTATACGAACTAACGTATGCATTACATATCCTACCAAAATATGATGCAGTTATGCGTATTGATCTGGCCTTTTTCCATTCACGACATCCTGCAAACGAGTCTTCTCTTCGAGATCTTGCCGTTCAGATTCTGTTAAAGATACTTTACTGAGTTCTGTTTGACATTCAGTAAAAATGGAAAAAGTTTCTATATCATCTGGATATATGATTTGACAGATTTTACAGAAGAACTCCCCTGTAAAAATCTGATTTTTTTTCTTAGAATCGATACACTTATTATGAACCCAACGTTGACATTTATCACATTGAATCCAAGTCGTAGTGTCGTCAAGCGTACCATGTCCACAATAGGAACACTGTGCTAAATCTTCATCAGCTTTTTCCAATATTTCAAAAATGGCTGCTACCCCATTGAACTAACTTAGACCCCTCGTAAGGAAATCAGACTAGTCTTAAATTGTTTCTAATATTATTATCTAGTTGTTTACCAATTTTTAAAGTGTTAAGTTTTTCCCTTCTGTACTAAATAGCTTTTTCCAATATTTCAAAAACGGCTGCTACCCCATTGAACTAACTTAGACCCCTCGTAAGGAAATCAGACTAGTCTCAAATTATTTGTAATATTACTATCTAGTTGTTTACCAATTTTTAAAGTGTTAAGTTTTTCCCTTCTGTACTAAATAGCTTTTTCCAATATTTCAAAAACGGCTGCTACCCCATTGAACTAACTTAGACCCCTCGTAAGGAAATCAGACTAGTCTCAAATTATTTGTAATATTACTATCTAGTTGTTTACCAATTTTTAAAGTGTTAACTTTTTCCCTTCTGTACCAAATAGCTTTTTCCAATATTTCAGAAACGGCTGCTACCTTACTGAACTAACTTATACCCCTCGTAAGGAAATCAGACTAGTCTTAAATTGTTTCTAATATTATTATCTAGTTGTTTACCAATTTTTAAAGTGTTAACTTTTTCCCTTCTGTACCAAATAGCTTTTTCCAATATTTCAAAAACGGCTGCTACCCCATTGAACTAACTTAGACCCCTCGTAAGGAAATCAGACTAGTCTTAAATTGTTTCTAATATTATTATCTAGTTGTTTACCAATTTTTAAAGTGTTAACTTTTCCCTTCTGTACCAAATAGCTTTTTCCAATATTTCAAAAATGGCTGCTACCCCATTGAACTAACTTAGATCCCTCGTAAGGAAATCAGACTAGTCTCAAATTATTTCTAATATTACTATCTAGTTGTTTACCAATTTTTAAAGTGTTAACTTTTTCCCTTCTGTACCAAATAGCTTTTTCCAATATTTCAAAAACGGCTGCTACCCCATTGAACTAACTTAGACCCCTCGTAAGGAAATCAGACTAGTCTCAAATTGTTTCTAGTATTATTATCTAGTTGTTTACCAATTTTTAAAGTGTTAACTTTTTCCCTTCTGTACCAAATAGCTTTTTCCAATATTTTAAAAACGGCTGCTACCCCATTGAACTAACTTAGACCCCTCGTAAGGAAATCAGACTATTTTCAAATTGTTTTTAATATTATTATCTAGTTGTTTACCAATTTTTAAAGTGTTAACTTTTCCCTTCTGTACCAAATAGCTTTTTCCAATATTTCAAAAACAGCTGCTACCCCATTGAACTAACTTAGACTCCTCGTAAGGAAATCAGACTAGTCTCAAATTATTTCTAATATTACTAACTAGTTGTTTATTAATTTTTAAATTGTTAAATTTTTCCATTCTGTACCAAAGAGCTTTTTCCAATATTTCAAAAACGGCTGCTACCCCTTTGAACTAACTTAGACCCCTCGTAAGGAAATCAGACTAGTCTCAAATTATTTCTAATATTACTATCTAGTTGTTTACCAATTTTTAAAGTGTTAACTTTTTCTCTTCTGTGCCAAATAGCTTTTTCCAAAATTTTAAAAACGGCTGCTACCCCATTGAACTAACTTAGACCCCTCGTAAAAAAATCAGACTAGTCTTAAATTGTTTCTAATATTATTATCTAGTTGTTTACCAATTTTTAAAGTGTTAACTTTTTCCCTTCTGTACCAAATAGCTTTTTCCAATATTTCAAAAATGGCTGCTACCCCATTGAACTAACTTAGATCCCTCGTAAGGAAATCAGACTAGTCTCAAATTATTTCTTATATTACTATCTAGTTGTTTACCAATTTTTAAAGTGTTAACTTTTTCCCTTCTGTACCAAATAGCTTTTTCCAATATTTCAAAAACGGCTGCTACCCCATTGAACTAACTTAGACCCCTCGTAAGGAAATCAGACTAGTCTCAAATTATTTCTAATATTACAATCTAGTTGTTTACCAATTTTTAAAGTGTTAACTTTTTCCCTTCTGTACCAAATAGCTTTTTCCAATATTTTAAAAACGGCTGCTACCCCATTGAACTAACTTAGACCCCTCGTAAGGAAATCAGACTATTTTCAAATTGTTTTTAATATTATTATCTAGTTGTTTACCAATTTTTAAAGTGTTAACTTTTCCCTTCTGTACCAAATAGCTTTTTCCAATATTTCAAAAACGGCTGCTACCCCATTGAACTAACTTAGACCCCTCGTAAAGAAATCAGACTAGTCTCAAATTATTTCTTATATTACTATCTAGTTGTTTACCAATTTTTAAAGTGTTAACTTTTTCCCTTCTGTACCAAATAGCTTTTTCCAATATTTCAGAAAAGGCTGCTACCCCATTGAACTAACTTAGACCCCTCGTAAGGAAATCAGACTAGTCTCAAATTATTTCTAGTATTATTATCTAGTTGTTTACCAATTTTGAAAGTGTTAACTTTTTCCCTTCTGTACCAAATAGCTTTTTCCAATATTTTAAAAACGGCTGCTACCCCATTGAACTAACTTAGACCCCTCGTAAGGAAATCAGACTAGTTTTAAATTGTTTCTAGTATTATTATCTAGTTGTTTACCAATTTTTAAAGTGTTAACTTTTTCCCTTCTGTACCAAATAGCTTTTTCCAATATTTCAAAAACGGCTGCTACCCCATTGAACTAACTTAGACCCCTCGTAAGAAAATTAGACTAGTCTCAAATTGTTTCTAGTATTATTATCTAGTTGTTTACCAATTTTTAAAGTGTTAACTTTTTCCCTTCTGTACCAAATAGCTTTTTCCAAAATTTTAAAAACGGCTGCTACCCCATTGAACTAACTTAGACCCCTCGTAAGGAAATCAGACTAGTCTTAAATTAATTCTAATATTATTATCTAGTTGTTTACCAATTTTTAAAGTGTTAACTTTTTCCCTTCTGTGCCAAATAGCTTTTTCCAATATTTCAAAAATGGCTGCTACCCCATTGAACTAATTTAGATCCCTCGTAAGGAAATCAGACTAGTCTCAAATTATTTTTAATATTACTATCTAGTTGTTTACCAATTTTTAAAGTGTTAACTTTTTCCCTTCTGTACCAAATAGCTTTTTCCAATATTTCAAAAACGGCTGCTACCTCATTGAACTAACTTAGACTCCTCGTAAGGAAATCAGACTAGTCTCAAATTATTTCTAATATTACTAACTAGTTGTTTATTAATTTTTAAATTGTTAAATTTTTCCATTCTGTACCAAAGAGCTTTTTCCAATATTTCAAAAACGGCTGCTACCCCTTTGAACTAACTTAGACCCCTCGTAAGGAAATCAGACTAGTCTCAAATTATTTCTAATATTACTATCTAGTTGTTAACCAATTTTTAAAGTGTTAACTTTTTCCCTTCTGTACCAAATAGCTTTTTCCAAAATTTTAAAAACGGCTGCTGCCCCATTGAACTAACTTAGACCCCTCGTAAGGAAATCAGACTAGTCTTAAATTGTTTCTAATATTATTATCTAGTTGTTTACCAATTTTTAAAGTGTTAACTTTTTACCTTCTGTACCAAATAGCTTTTTCCAATATTTCAAAAATGGCTGCTACCCCATTGAACTAACTTAGATCCCTCGTAAGGAAATCAGACTAGTCTCAAATCATTTCTAATATTACTATCTAGTTGTTTACCAATTTTTAAAGTGTTAACTTTTTCCCTTCTGTACCAAATAGCTTTTTCCAATATTTCAAAAACGGCTGCTACCCCATTGAACTAACTTAGACCCCTCGTAAGGAAATCAGACCAGTCTCAAATTATTTCTAATATTACAATCTAGTTGTTTACCAATTTTTAAAGTGTTAACTTTTTCCCTTCTGTACCAAATAGCTTTTTCCTATATTTCAGAACCGGCTGCTACCCCATTGAACTAACTTAGACCCCTCGTAAGGAAATCAGACTAGTCTCAAATTGTTTCTAGTATTATTATCTAGTTGTTTACCAATTTTTAAAGTGTTAACTTTTTCCCTTCTGTACCAAATAGCTTTTTCCAATATTTTAAAAACGGCTGCTACCCGATTGAACTAACTTAGACCCCTCGTAAGGAAATCAGACTAGTCTCAAATTGTTTCTAGTATTATTATCTAGTTGTTTATCAATTTTTAAAGTGTTAACTTTTTCCCTTCTGTACCAAATAGCTTTTTCCAATATTTCAGAAACGGCTGCTACCCCATTGAACTAACTTAGACCCCTCGTAAGGAAATCAGACTAGTCTCAAATTGTTTCTAGTATTATTATCTAGTTGTTTACCAATTTTTAAAGTGTTAACTTTTTCCCTTCTGTACCAAATAGCTTTTTCCAATATTTTAAAAACGGCTGCTACCCCATTGAACTAACTTAGACCCCTCGTAAGGAAATCAGACTAGTCTCAAATTATTTCTAATATTACTATCTAGTTGTTTACCAATTTTTAAAGTGTTAACTTTTTCCCTTCTGTACCAAATAGCTTTTTCCAATATTTCAAAAACGGCTGCTACCCCATTGAACTAACTTAGACCCCTCGTAAGGAAATCAGACTAGTCTCAAATTGTTTCTAGTATTATTATCTAGTTGTTTACCAATTTTTAAAGTGTTAACTTTTTCCCTTCTTTACCAAATAGCTTTTTCCAATATTTTAAAAACGGCTGCTACCCCATTGAACTAACTTAGACCCCTCGTAAGGAAATCAGACTATTTTCAAATTGTTTTTAATATTACTATCTAGTTGTTTACCAATTTTTAAAGTGTTAACTTTTTCCCTTCTGTACCAAATAGCTTTTTCCAATATTTCAAAAACGGCTGCTACCCCATTGAACTAACTTAGACTCCTCGTAAGGAAATCAGACTAGTCTCAAATTATTTCTAATATTACTAACTAGTTGTTTATTAATTTTTAAATTGTTAAATTTTTCCATTCTGTACCAAAGAGCTTTTTCCAATATTTCAAAAACGGCTGCTACTCCTTTGAACTAACTTAGACCCCTCGTAAGGAAATCAGAATAGTCTCAAATTATTTCTAATATTACTATCTAGTTGTTAACCAATTTTTAAAGTGTTAACTTTTTCCCTTCTGTACCAAATAGCTTTTTCCAAAATTTTAAAAACGGCTGCTGCCCCATTGAACTAACTTAGACCCCTCGTAAGGAAATCAGACTAGTCTTAAATTGTTTCTAATATTATTATCTAGTTGTTTACCAATTTTTAAAGTGTTAACTTTTTACCTTCTGTACCAAATAGCTTTTTCCAATATTTCAAAAATGGCTGCTACCCCATTGAACTAACTTAGATCCCTCGTAAGGAAATCAGACTAGTCTCAAATCATTTCTAATATTACTATCTAGTTGTTTACCAATTTTTAAAGTGTTAACTTTTTCCCTTCTGTACCAAATAGCTTTTTCCAATATTTCAAAAACGGCTGCTACCCCATTGAACTAACTTAGACCCCTCGTAAGGAAATCAGACTAGTCTCAAATTATTTCTAATATTACAATCTAGTTGTTTACCAATTTTTAAAGTGTTAACTTTTTCCCTTCTGTACCAAATAGCTTTTTCCTATATTTCAGAAACGGCTGCTACCCCATTGAACTAACTTAGACCCCTCGTAAGGAAATCAGACTAGTCTCAAATTATTTCTAATATTACTATCTAGTTGTTTACCAATTTTTAAAGTGTTAACTTTTTCCCTTCTGTACCAAATAGCTTTTTCCAATATTTCAAAAACGGCTGCTACCCCATTGAACTAACTTAGACCCCTCGTAAGGAAATCAGACTAGTCTCAAATTGTTTCTAATATTATTATCTAGTTGTTTACCAATTTTTAAAGTGTTAACTTTTTCCCTTCTTTACCAAATAGCTTTTTCCAATATTTTAAAAACGGCTGCTACCCCATTGAACTAACTTAGACCCCTCGTAAGGAAATCAGACTATTTTCAAATTGTTTTTAATATTACTATCTAGTTGTTTACCAATTTTTAAAGTGTTAACTTTTTCCCTTCTGTACCAAATAGCTTTTTCCAATATTTCAAAAACGGCTGCTACCCCATTGAACTAACTTAGACTCCTCGTAAGGAAATCAGACTAGTCTCAAATTATTTCTAATATTACTAACTAGTTGTTTATTAATTTTTAAATTGTTAAATTTTTCCATTCTGTACCAAAGAGCTTTTTCCAATATTTCAAAAACGGCTGCTACTCCTTTGAACTAACTTAGACCCCTCGTAAGGAAATCAGACTAGTCTCAAATTATTTCTAATATTACTATCTAGTTGTTAACCAATTTTTAAAGTGTTAACTTTTTCCCTTCTGTACCAAATAGCTTTTTCCAAAATTTTAAAAACGGCTGCTGCCCCATTGAACTAACTTAGACCCCTCGTAAGGAAATCAGACTAGTCTTAAATTGTTTCTAATATTATTATCTAGTTGTTTACCAATTTTTAAAGTGTTAACTTTTTACCTTCTGTACCAAATAGCTTTTTCCAATATTTCAAAAATGGCTGCTACCCCATTGAACTAACTTAGATCCCTCGTAAGGAAATCAGACTAGTCTCAAATCATTTCTAATATTACTATCTAGTTGTTTACCAATTTTTAAAGTGTTAACTTTTTCCCTTCTGTACCAAATAGCTTTTTCCAATATTTCAAAAACGGCTGCTACCCCATTGAACTAACTTAGACCCCTCGTAAGGAAATCAGACTAGTCTCAAATTATTTCTAATATTACAATCTAGTTGTTTACCAATTTTTAAAGTGTTAACTTTTTCCCTTCTGTACCAAATAGCTTTTTCCTATATTTCAGAAACGGCTGCTACCCCATTGAACTAACTTAGACCCCTCGTAAGGAAATCAGACTAGTCTCAAATTGTTTCTAGTATTATTATCTAGTTGTTTACCAATTTTTAAAGTGTTAACTTTTTCCCTTCTGTACCAAATAGCTTTTTCCAATATTTTAAAAACGGCTGCTACCCGATTGAACTAACTTAGACCCCTCGTAAGGAAATCAGACTAGTCTCAAATTGTTTTTAGTATTATTATCTAGTTGTTTATCAATTTTTAAAGTGTTAACTTTTTCCCTTCTGTACCAAATAGCTTTTTCCAATATTTCAGAAACGGCTGCTACCCCATTGAACTAACTTAGACCCCTCGTAAGGAAATCAGACTAGTCTCAAATTGTTTCTAGTATTATTATCTAGTTGTTTACCAATTTTTAAAGTGTTAACTTTTTCCCTTCTGTACCAAATAGCTTTTTCCAATATTTCAAAAACGGCTGCTACCCCATTGAACTAACTTAGACCCCTCGTAAGGAAATCAGACTAGTCTCAAATTGTTTCTTATATTATTATCTAGTTGTTTACCAATTTTTAAAGTGTTAACTTTTTCCCTTCTGTACCAAATAACTTTTTCCAATATTTTAAAAACGGCTGCTACCCCATTGAACTAACTTAGACCCCTCGTAAGGAAATCAGACTAGTCTCAAATTGTTTCTAGTATTATTATCTAGTTGTTTACCAATTTTTAAAGTGTTAACTTTTTCCCTTCTGTACCAAATAGCTTTTTCCAATATTTCAAAAACGGCTGCTACCCCATTGAACTAACTTAGACCCCTCGTAAGTAAATTAGACTAGTCTCAAATTGTTTCTAGTATTATTATCTAGTTGTTTACCAATTTTTAAAGTGTTAACTTTTTCCCTTCTGTACCAAATAGCTTTTTCCAATATTTCAAAAATGGCTGCTACCCCATTGAACTAACTTAGATCCCTCGTAAGGAAATCAGACTAGTCCTTAATTGTTTCTAATATTATTATCTAGTTGTTTATCAATTTTTAAATTGTTAACTTGTTCCCTTCTGTACCAAATAGCTTTTTCCAATATTTCAAAAACGGCTGCTACCCCATGGAACTAACTTAGACCCCTCGTAAGGAAATCAGACTAGTCTCAAATTGTTTCTTATATTATTATCTAGTTGTTTAGCAATTTTTAAATTGTTAACTTTTTCCCTTCTGTACCAAATAGCTTTTTCCAATATTTCAGAAACGGCTGCTACCCCATTGAACTAACTTAGACCCCTCGTAAGGAAATCAGACCAGTCTTAAATTGTTTCTAATATTATTATCTAGTTGTTTACCAATTTTTAAAGTGTTAACTTTTTCCATTCTGTACCAAATAGCTTTTTCCAATATTTAAAAAACGGCTGCTACCCCATTGAACTAACTTAGACCCCTCGTAAGGAAATCAGACCAGTCTTAAATTGTTTCTAATATTATTATCTAGTTGTTTACCAATTTTTAAAGTGTTAACTTTTTCCATTCTGTACCAAATAGCTTTTTCCAATATTTAAAAAACGGCTGCTACCCCATTGAACCAACTTAGACCCTCGTAAGGAAATAAGACTCTTATAAAATTGTTAATAATATTATTATTTACTTGTATATTGATTTGTAAAGTTTTAGCCTTTTTAAAGACGCTACTGATTTTTCGGGCATCTTCGGGAAATTGGCCGCTAACTTTTGGCTGCCAAGTTCACACCGGTCTTTATTTTTACCTCAGAAGAGGGCTTTTTTTTTATTTTTACCTCCGAAGAGGGCTTTTTTATTTTTACCTCCGAAGAGGGCTTTTTTATTTTTACCTCCGAAGAGGGCCTTTATTTTTACCTCAGAAGAGGGCTTTTTTTTATTTTTACCTCTGAAGAGGGCTTTTTTATTTTTACCTTCGAAGAGGGCCTTTACTTTTATTTTTACCTCCGAAGAGGGCCTTTACTTTTATTTTTACCTCCGAAGAGGGCCTTTACTTTTATTTTTAATAATACATCTAAATCCTAAAAAAATTATATAGTTAGAAATGCAAATCTATTTAAGTACCTACTATAAATACGTTACGCTTCGAGTAGGTCAATGAGATCATCAGTACTATTTGTTTCGGAGTCGGAGTTTTCGGACGAACTTATTCCTTCCACAAAAGTTTTAAGTTGTTGTGCCGACACGGTAGCTTTATACTTTTTATAACCTCTAATGCCTTTCATTGCCACTATTTCATACCTATCATTTCCCAGGACTTTATTTATTTTATAGAGTCCGCCGAATCGCATCCCAGTTTTTCTATTAGTATCTTTATTTTTTTTGGCGCTACCTTCCGACCAGAGGACCAATTCATTAGGTTTTTAGGTTTTACTTTTTTTTCTTTTCGCGTCGAAATACTTTTTCATTTTTTGACTTTGTTTGTCCATTGACGTTGTCGCGTTAACTTGATCATCAACTCTATCTATTTCATCGATTTTCCCATCGTCCATGTCGGCTTGAATATTTTTGTCAAAGCCAAACATGAGCCTATGGGGCGTAAATCGCGTGCTGGTGTTTTCGGTGTTATTAATACCAAGAACAACTTGCGGCAATTTTTCGTACCATTCGTGTTCATCATTTATGCTTGTGTTAATAGCTTCCAATAGTGTACGATTGTACCGTTCTACTTGTCCATTTGATCTGGGGGATGCTATGGTATTTAAGACGTGCTTAATTTTAAATTCAATACAAAAATTACTAAACTGTTTTGACTTAAATGCTTTACCTTGATCTGATATTATTCTTTTTGGAACCCCAAACATACTAAATAAATCTTTTAAATTGTGAACCACTTCTTTTGAATTTGTAGATTTAGTGGGTCTTGCAAAAATATATTTCGAAAACGAATCAACGATAACTAAAATATGTGAAAACCCTGAACTTTTGCAAAATGGTCCCAAGTGGTCTATATGCCAAGTGTCAAGCGGTTTTGTTGGTTTTTGTAACGGAAAAAGGTAGCCTTCTTTTTTACCATATTTATTGTGTTTAAATGCACAATCAAGACATGCATTGACATACTTTTTTATAAATCTTGTCATTCCTTGAAACCAAAATTTACTTTTAATTCATTTTTCGCATTTATTAAGGCCTATGTGGCCGATATCATCATGATATTTTCTCATTAAACTAAATCTAGCAATTTTTGGAATGACAAGCTTATTACCTCCATCGGCCGTTTTTCTATAAATACGATAGTCTTTTTCGAAATATATTTTTGTTAATTCGGGATCTGGATTATTTTGGTGTATTCTATTCCCAATAGCTATTAATTCTGGGTCCTGGGACTGAATGCAATATATCCAGTCTTCCAGATTTATTTTGAGGATTGCTGGATCACTAACGTTTCGGCTGAGGGCGTCTACGTGTGTCATTTTTTTCCCTGGCTTGTGTTCTATTTCAAAATCGTAATCTTGTATAGTTAACCACCAACGTGCTACGCGAGGTAAAAGGTCTTTTTTACTAAAGGTCAGACGTACAGCACTACAATCTGTAATAATTTTAAAGTGCAACCCGGTTAGGTAAATTCGAAGGCGCTTAATTGATTCAATTACAGCTAATGTTTCCAACTCGTATGAATGATAAATACTTTCTTCCCTAGTTGTTGCTCTACTATAATACATGACAGGTTTAAGCCCATTACTATGCTTCTGCATTAATATGCCCGCGATACCTTTGCTACTCGCGTCGGTATGCAACTCGGTGTTTAAATTGGGATCAAAAATACTTAGTAAAGGTCTATTTGTAAGAATATTTTTAATAGTTTGAAAAGCGTCGCGGTGCTCGTTGCTCCATACCCAAATTGAATTTTTCTTAAGTAACTGACTTATTGGATGAACAATAATTGCATGATTTTTAACAAATTTTCTGAAATAAGAACACAAACCTAAAAATTGCCTCACCTCATGTACACTTTTTGGTTCCGGGAAATTTAAAACTGCATTAATTTTTTGTTTGCCAGGTTTTACTCCATTTTCACTAATCTCGTAACCTAAATATTCAATAGAAGTTTCAAAAAATTTACATTTTTTTATATTTAATTTTAAATTGGCTTCCTGAAAGATTTTAAGGACTTTTTCCAGAACGTCAAGTCCTTCTTGTACTGTAGAGCTCGGTACTAAAATATCGTCTAGATATATTAATACTTTGTCGTGACGTAGCTGGCCTAAAACATTATTAAGCAGTCTTTGGAATGTAGCGGGGGCGTTGCATACCCCAAATGGCATTCTCAAAAACTCAAATTGCCCATCTGTGGTTACAAAAGCTGTTTTGTCTATAGAATTTTCTGCTACCGAAATTTGGTAATAACCTTGGGTCATATCCAACACAGAAAAATATTTGTAACCTTTTAACCGTGAAATATGATCTTCTATGTTTGGCAATGGATATCTATCTTTTATTGTGATTTTATTTAGTTTTCTATAATCAATAGCCACTCTGTAATCACCATTCTTTTTTTTTTTTTCACTAAAATTGCCGGGCTTGCATAACTAGATTTTGATTGTTTAATTATATTATTTGTTAATAAATCGTTTACTTTTTCGCGAATTATTAATTTTTCTTTTTCTGAAACTCTGTATGGTTTGTAAAAAATCGGTTCTTTGGATGTTAAATCAATTTCGAATTCTATAATATTGGTAACTCCTAAATCACATGTATTTATCGCAAAACAAGACTGATATTTTTCTAATAATTTGTGTAAATAAAAATTATCCATTTTTGAAATGAGTTAATTTGGGATAAATCTATTTTAAATATTTTTGAAGTTTCAAAATGTTGTATATTATTTTCCGGAAATTTATATCCCCTTGCTATGACTTGGTTACTATTAAATTTTATACTTTTAGTACCTATATTCGTCACATTCATGTAGAAAATAGGTTCTATAGCCAGGACTGTTGAAATAGTATAATTATAACATAATTTTGATGGAATAATTAGACTATTTTTACAGTCACTTTGAACCTTCACTGGAAATGTACACTTTGGTTCTATCTGTAGATTTTCTAGAACTTTTACATTAAATTTAGTTGCATTATTCTCAATAAAAATGTTTGACTCTTTTTTAGGCTCTATTTTTTTTAAAGTAACACTTTTACCTAAAATGTGCATTTCTACACCATCATTATTAATTACAGGCTGACCTATGATTACGTCTATGAAATCCATTTGAAAATCAACAAAATATACTGTAGTTTCTATAGAAAAACTGTCAAAATGTAAATTTATGAGAGCCTGTCCTTCTGGATATAAAATTTTATTTCCAAAACCCCTTATACAGGTGTCCGGTATTTTTAATTCAACACCCAGTTTTTCTATTAAACTCAAGCGTGCCACGTTTATTTGGCTGCCTGTATCCAAATAACCTTGACACACAATATTATTTATTTTGATATTAATGTTGTAAAAATCATTTGTTACTTGCCTTTGTAATGTTTTCACCGTTGCGGACTTTAGGAACCAGCAGTCATCTCGTAGATGTCCATCTTTGTCGCAATTAGAACAATGTTTGAAGGAACGCCTGGTCGTCGTGAAGCGTCGTTGGTTGCTGTCCATATAGATTTTACTTGTAGATCCCGTTTTATTGTTGTCAGGTCGGTTGCAGCATTTCTTTGCCACATGGCCAGGTCTGTTGCAGACAAAGCAAAGAATTTCCTGCGGTTTTCGATTCATCCGTAGCGATGACTTGTTTCGTACATCTTTTTCTTCTTTCTTTTCAACAATGTCATATTCTATTTTGCTTAGTAATCCTTGAAATAATGATTCCGGTGTTTTGTGATTTCCAGATTTCGCTGCACTCTGTAGAGATAATGGAAGTCCATCAATTATACAGGACACGGCATTGAAGTCGTTAATTTCGCATTTTTTTATTAATATTGATTTTGAATAAAAATAATGCATCATTGTTTCGTCCGTTTTTTTCTTTCGCTCCACCATTTTTTAACGTTATCTATGAAGTATTCGTGATTTGGAAATGCTTCAGTTACTACTTTTTTCCATTCGTCCCATGTTTTGCAGTAATCCTGAAGTGAATTGTACCAAATTCTTGCAATTCCTGTTAGTTTTGATTGCATATATGATTTGGCATTATCATCCCATCCGTGAATCATAGAAAGCTGATCAATTTTATGTAACCAGTTAGCAGAGGTTAGATTGCTGTTTTCGGGATCAAATATTGGCACTATATTAGTTGAATGGATGGCATTTGTAGCGGTCGAGGTCGGAATAGGACGTGGAAGATTTTGAGTTTGTAAAAAAATTTCATTTACTCTTTTATTTACCAGTTCTTCCAGGCGATGCCGCTTAGAATGACGTTGGTTGGATTGTTGACTTCTCTCACTTTGAGCTGTTTCATTTCCATCGTCAGATGACGAAGATTGGATTCTTTTTCGCTGTTTTTTCTTTTTTTCCTGTATTATTTTTGACGAACTGTGTCTATGTGTATGGTCACTGTCCGATTCACTATCACTTCCACTCATAAATCCCACTTCTGAATTGTTATTAATGAAATATGTAATTAAAAAAATATATTTAAATGCACTTTTATTTTCTTATTCATTTTAACAATATTCTCGCTCGAACAACCTGAACGAACTACCCTAAAATCTCTTAAATTTCTAATCTTTTGAATACACATGGCTAAGGGCCATGTGTTGTTACATTTCTTGGGCACAAACAGTATCGTGTTTTAAATTGTCTTTTAGGTTGACTGGGTGGTTGACCCATTTATTATGGTGTCACAATGGTGATATATATGTTACTAAATAATCTAGATGTTAACAGTAGAGTTTTCTCTTCTGACAACGTATCTAACTTCCCAAAAAGAAAAAAAAAACGTTTAAATTAATTTCCGCGCCTCACTTCGTGTAAAAATTATTTTCTTTTATTTATTTTTATTCAATTGTATTTGAATCATTCCGTTTCTCCTGTTCACGACTAGTTATTGAATGAAGTCAGACGGCTCCTGTAAAATTAAATTCACACACACACTCTCGATAGACGCTGGGCAAAATTCGTAAATATTATTTTATACGATCGCCGATTCAAAGCACCGTTTAAATAAACCTGATTTATCAGTCCACGAGAATTTTGCGTTCCCATCGATGGGATATTAAGATACAAGGGGACTCCGACAATTCTGATTTCATTTATGTGCTTGTTTTTAAGTGAATTAATTTATTTTCATACATTTTCCGTATACTGGGCGTTTCACGATTCCCAATCCGATTGGCCTCCTGAGCTAGTAAACTGTAAATATTTAAAGGTTTAAATAATTTTCAGCTTTAGTAATTTATTTATTAAATTTTCCCGATATAGGGATCTGTTAATATTTATATAATTTTAAACTTTAATAATTTATTTATTAAATTTCCCAAATATAGGGATCCGTTAATGTTTAAATAATTTTCAGCTTTAGTAATTTATTTATTGAATTTTCCAGATATAGGGATCTGTTAATATTTATATAATTTTAAACTTTAATAATTTATTTATTAAATTTACCAAATATAGAGATCCGTTGTTTAAATAATTTTCAGATTTAGTAATTTATTTATTGAATTTTCCAGATATAGGGATCTGTTAATATTTATATAATTTTAAACTTTAATAATTTATTTATTAAATTTCCCAAATATAGGGATCCATTAATGTTTAAATAATTTTCAGCTTTAGTAATTTATTTATTGAATTTTCCAGATATAGGGATCTGTTAATATTTATATAATTTTCAACTTTAGTAATTTATTTATTAAATTTTCCAGATATAGGGATCTGTTAATATTTACAGTTTTCAACTTTAATAATTTATTTATTAAATTTTCCAGATATAGGGATCTGTTAATATTTAAATAATTTTCAACTTTAATAATTTATTTATTAAATTTCCCGAATATAGGGATCCGTCAATATTTAAACGACTTTCAGATTTAATAGCTTATTTATTAAATTTTCCGGATATACCGATCCGTTGAGAGTTAAATAATTTTTTTTTATAACTTTAATGATGTTGGATTAAATTCCCGATCATAGTTATCCGTCAATATCTAAATAATTTTCAACTTTAGCATTTATTTAATAAATTTTCCAAATATAGGGATCCGTCATTATTTAAATAAATTCCTACTTTGTTAATTTATTTTTAATAATTTTTTTTTTAATTTAGGGATCCGTCTATGTTTAAATAGTTTTCAACTATATTAATTTGTTTTTATTATTTTTTTTTAATACGGAGGTCCGTCAATAATTAAATAGCTTTTGACTTTAATAGTTAATTTTCTTTTTTTTTCTTTGTATACTAGGACTTGTGAGATTTCTGAACCGCCTAGCCTCCTGTGCTGGCGATCCGTAACTGTTTCTCACTATTTGAATTGTTTACAAGTGTATTAAATCATTTTCCGTAAACCTCATGACGCCGTAGTATTTAAATAATCGCAATTGTATCAATTTACTTTTAGTATTTTCTTTTTCTCTCTCCGCTTTATACTAGGTCCGCTATTATTTTCTTACAGGCCGGTTTAATTTTATTGTTTCTTTATATAATTCTGTTTTACCGCCGTGCCAGACCCGTGTACCGGCACTGTTGTAATTTTTTGTAAATATATATTTTATTATCTATTTCTGTGTTTCTATTATTGCTGGTTCTTGACCGTTCTCTTTCAGGGTACCGTAGGGTACAAGGTATTAAGAAGAAAAGTGTTTTTTTATTTTTATTTATTCTAATATAGTGATAACCTAGCAGTGACCGCCTGGAATTATTTTTACCTCCACTGAGTTCACCTTGAGTACACTCTGGTGTACCACAGGGTCGCAGAGCAAACTGCGATATCAAAACTGGCGCCTGAGCAACTCCTATTCGGGAATTACATTAATAGCGCCACAGACTCATTGATTCACAGCAGGTGAACCAGGAGCCTGTCACAGGCCTTGGAAGCCTCTTTACAACGGTGTATGAAAAAAAGTAAAATTCTTAAATAAAAATTAATTGTTTTATCATGCTTACAATCAAAAAAATCAAAACTGCGTTTTTAAATCAATGGTTCAAATTGTCCTCCATTGACTTCCATACAATGATAGATTCTCTCGGACTTATAAATAAAAAAAATCAAAACATTTTATCATCAAAAAATAACTAGTCGAACAACAAACTCAAACAAAACATTCTAAATGCAACAAGTCATTCTTTTGAAATATAATCTGATTTTTTAAAAAACTGCAAAAGTGGGCCATATTTTCGCCTTTAAGGCTATTAAGGCCCACATTGAAACAGAAGGACAAAAATATGGCCCGAGTTTACGGAGTACAGGAAGGACATATAAATGATTCTGTATCGTCTGCTGTCAGTCCAACACAGTCCTCATGTATCCACGTGTGACATATTAAGCACTGTCGCTTATCCTCAACACGAGCCATGTTACATACTGTACACATCCAGTTGCTGGTGTCTGATATGTTTTCCTGCATAGCCGAGTGCTTAGCAGTTGTTTGAAGTTTGTTTTTTGTCAAACCAGATGAAACTTTTTCGGAAAATAGATCTCTTTTTAGCACTTGAGCTTTATAATTCACTGCCTTTCGCCTTGGAGTTGTTTGTCTTTTTATAATAAAGTCCGGAGTTGGTAAAAGTTGTGCAATTTTCTTGGTTTCTTTTTCTTGGCTGATAGGCTTGATTATTTTGACATCTAAAATGTTTATTTTGGGATTTTTTAAAGCTGATTGTTTTTCTAATGGTTCGGTCCAATGTGAACATCCTGCTTTTGGTCTACTTGTTTGCTTTAATTTCTTAGCTAATAGATTTAGAGGAAGGTCATCGTCGGAAGAATCAGCATCGTGGTTTGGTTCCGGATTAATTTCTCTAAATGTCAACTCCGATGGTGCGAACGCTGTTTCGGGAATTACTGTTGGATCAAAAGGAAAGATCCCTGTGGACCGAAATCCGCTTTGTATATTGGAAATACTCATGCACTGCTTCCAAACTGGACTCAGAACTTTCCCAAAATTTTCTTATTTTAACTTTCTAATGGCAGACGGATTGTCGTTCCAGTAGCGCAAAAGTTCATTATCCCAATAATGTTTGAAAACTCTAAAAACTGCTTTGTCTAATGGCTGTAATTCGTGGGTGGTGTTTGATGGGAGGCAGTACAAAGAAATATCAAACTGGTTTGCTGTGTCCACGACTGCAAGGTCCAGATGAAAGGAGGCGCCATCTAGGATCAACAAAACTCGCCCTGCTGGCTTAAATTTAGAAAACAAATTTCTCCCTAGTCATGCTACCTTTTTCCGTCATGGCAACTGTGGAACCAGGTGGAAGATGTTCCTTAAAGACTTCCTTTAATCTAGACCCTTTGAACAGGATCATTGGAGGAACGGCATGACCCAACGCGCTAACGCAAGCTACTACTGTGCAGTTATCGACATCCCTTTTCGTCAATATTTAAGATTCGTTCTGGGGAATCCTTGATGCCTAATTCAGTTAAAATATTATCTAGTTTAGTAAAGTGATCTCTAGCAATGACTGGGTTTAATTTTTGCGCTCGGGCGGGATTTAAATTTTCAAACTTTCTCTGAGAGAGGGTTTTATTTCTTGTTAAAAATGATTTGTACCAATCATATCCTGCCATTTCTTTTTCAGTGTTGAATTTATGGGGTATATTGTTATCAATACAATACCGAAAAACAATTCTTCTAAAGGATTTTGGTACTAGAGGTACGCCGATCTCTGCTAGTCTTCCAATCCAACCGATAAGTTTCCGTTCTTCTTCCTCCGTCAGTATGCTCCTTCTGCCCAATCGTCTTTTCGCACTTCCACTCTTTAAATTATTTCGAAGAGTGGTTCGGGGAATTCCACATTTTCTTTCAAGTTCTGTCTGTGACACACCTTTCTTTAGCTTTACTCATCATCTCTTCATTCCAGTTGGCGCGAATACTCTTATTTGCCTTACCCATGACCTAAAAAACATATTAAGAATAGGACGAAAATATGGCCCAAGGTGAAATTATGGCCCACTATCTGGGCCATATTTCCGCTTGACTCGTTTTGCAATTTTAAGGTTATGTAGTCACATTGGAATTTAATTTTTTAAGTCCAATAGCGAAATGGAATACAAGTAACTATAAAGTCAACAAGTAAATAAACACCTACCTCTTTTTTTAACGTAACTCGAAATATTCGCGATTAAAAATTGCCTAAATTTATAAGAAAATACCGGTAAAATAGCAAGGCACGTCGAACTGGTTTCTGCGGTAGATGACCACGTGTAGCAACGTCGTAATGGTCTCTGTAGAGATATAACTTTCTAAACTTTCACTACTCCTAAACAGATGGCGCTACATAACACAAAACTATCCCGTGGGCTATATTTTCACCCGGGTCATATTAGCAAACAAGGTGAGTCGAATTTTTCCTTTAATAATTTGAGCGGCCAAAAATGAACGTCACAACTACAAGGAAATCCTAATTTAAATATTCGACCTTTATCCTATTAAGACACATATTCTTTTTATTAAATTATATTATTAATTAGCTATAAAGTTTAGAATAAGAAGTACCTGTAATATTTTCCATCGGCAAATTTACAAAATGTAAACTCTAGATATGAATATTTCAGAGTCGTAAATACATTCATATGTCGCATAACACATAACCTACTCAAATTACTTGAATTGTGCCATAATTTATAGCTTATTTTTACTGTTGAATCGTCTAGGGAGACGTGCATTTTTAATTGTTCTAACCTTAATTTGTCATAACCTTAATTTGTCAGTCACACATCTTTTGTCATTTAAACATAGATCAACACCAGATAGATAATCACCTAATCTATAAATTAAATTCCATGAAATATTATTCATTGTATTTTTTTGTACCAATCTTCCTGAAATAAATTAGTTCAGGGGTGATACATTTTGGAAAAAAATGGAACACCTACCGAAATTATGATAATTTATTTTGGGGACTGCATCGTCCTCTAATTTTATAAAAAAATTAATTGCTTGGCAACCCTGTAATATTTTGTAAAAAAATTCTAAGGTTAAACACATTACCAAACTGAAATATTATACAGGATGTTCAATTTTAATTTTATTTGCCAATCAAAAACGCATGTATTTAAAATACGTTATTTTTTAATTTCATGTAACTTTTATTTGAAACTTGTTTGTGTGTCTATAACACAAATTGAAATATGAATAATTACGCACTAATGGGACACTCTGTATATGACTGCCGTTGCTACGCTGCAGAAGGAAGACAACATAAATAAAAACATCAAAAATCCTGAAGCAGAAATATACAGGGTGGCTCACGCTCAACGGGACGGAGCTTTATGGGAAAACGACCAAAGATATAAAAAATTCGTTTGGGAGGAATACGTAGGTTACAGACGGCTACAATTTAAAATTTGTTAGATGTATACAGGATGTCCCACATAAGAGAAAATATACAACGTTATATTATTTTTAATGGAACACCCTGTTTTTTATTTTAGAATTAAAAACCACATCAAAAATAATGTCAGTTAACTGAAGGTTCCCTATTACTATTATTATTAGTTTTCGATTTATTTGAATTTTTAAGGAAAAAAAGTCTCCCAGAAATTAATTGTTTACTCGTGTTTGAATAATTTTTAATGAACTAATTTTTTTTTCTTATGTGGGACATCCTGTATACATCTAACAAATGTTAAATTGTAGCCGTCTGTAACCTACGTATTCCTCCCAAACGAATTTTTTATATCTTTGGTCGTTTTCCCATAAAGTTCCGTCCCGTTGAGCGTGAGCCACCCTGTATATACAAAATGTCATTTTAACAATCTTTATATAATTGTCAATATTTTTATTTTAAACATTCAAAAATAAATTTAGTTTTAACGAGGTAAACTAATTTGGACCACTAAACAGATATTATTGGAGTATAAAATTTAGAAATAAAAAATAGCTAATATAAATGCGCCTAAAAAAATACCAAGAAAAACGCTGTTTTCTACATTTTGCAAATAATAATTCTATTAATGATGACTGTTATTATAAAATAAGACCTGTCACAGATCGGGTTAGACAAAATTGTTTAAAAATTCAAGAATAAAGGACGAATTTAGATATACATGTTCAAATTAAAGTCTAAATAACATTTTTATTGGAAACGATTTAATAATTTAATTTCAATTTTAACAAAACCTATCGAATCAAAATTTAATTACGCGTATTTCTGATCTTGCCAAGTTAAGGGTTAATCAGACTTTCTCTATAACTGTTTCAAACATATTTTACACTCCAATAATACATATTTCACAGTTAAAACGTTTTCTCGTCTAGTGTCCGAACTAACTTTTTAAGCAGCTCGTTTCGAACATATTTTTGACTTGAACAAATTTTTTCCAGAGTGAATTCTTAAATGCTTTTTTAAATGGTCTTTATTAATAAACTGTTTCGAACATATTTCACATTTGAACGGTTTTTTTCCAGTGTGAATTCTTAAATGCATTTTTAAATTGCTTTTCAGCGCAAACTGTTTCGAACATGTTTCACATCTGAACGGTTTTTCTCCAGTGTGAATTCTTAAATGATAATTTAAATGGCCTTTTTGGATAAACTGTTTCGAACATATTTCACATTTGAACGGTTTTTCTCCAGTATGAATTCTTAAATGCACCTTCAAATGGCTTTTCTGGGTAAATTGCTTTAAACATATTTCACAATTGAACAGATTTTCTCTAGTATGAATTCTTAAATGCTTTTTTAAAGAGCCTTTATCAACAAACTGTTTCGAACATATTTCACATTTGAACGGTTTTTCTTCAACGTGACGTTTTAAATGTTTTTTTAAATGATTTTTCTGGATAAACTGTTTCGAACATATTTCACATTTAAACGGTTTTTCTCCAGTATGAATTCTTAAATGCATTTTTAAATAGCCTTTATCGACAAACTGTTTTGAACATACATCACATTTGAACGGTTTTCCTCCAGTGTGAATATATAAATGTCCCTTTAAATGATTTTTCTGGATAAACTGTTTCAAACATATTTCACATTTAAACGGTTTTTCTCCAGTATGAATTTTTAAATGTTCCTTTAAATGTTTTTTCTGCATAAACTGTTTCAAACATATTTCACATTTGAACGGTTTTTCTCCAGTGTGAATTTTTAAATGTTCCTTTAAATGTTTTTTCTGGATAAACTGTTTTAAACATATTTCACATTTGAACGGTTTTTCTCCAGTGTGAATTCTCAAATGTACTTTTAAATAGCATTTCTGCATAAACTGTCTTGAACATATGTCACATTTGAACGGTTTTTCACCAGTGTGAATTCTTAAATGTACATTTAAATTGCTTTTTTGGATAAACTGTTTCGAACATGTTTCACATTTGAACAGATTTTTTCCAGTGTGAATTTTTAAATGCATTTTTAAATAATTTTTATTGCTGAACTGTTTCAAACATAATTCACATTTGAAAAAGTTTTTAGGAGTGTGTATTTTCGAATGATTATTTAAATTTCTTTTGGTTGGAAATGTTTTAGAACAAATTTCACACTTTAACAGTTTTTCATTGCAGTAAAATATAGTATTTCCTGCAGGTGGATGTTTGACTATGGGATGTAAACCATTTTTACACCGACAATGTTTATGTTGTCCGTATTTTCGCTTACAAACTTGTTTTACTTTCTTAACATAATGAACAACAAAAAAATGGTACAGAAACTGTGTCTTTGTAAGAAAAAACTGGCCGCAATAGAAACAAGTTTCGTTGCATCTTCCAAAGTGGCCGTTGAACAGATTTTTTCTAGACGACCTGAAAACTAAAAACGAAAAGTATAATAAATTTAATGCGCCATTACTAAATGGTATATACACGTACAAACAATAAAAGATAAAAAAATCTTTCACTTTTTTAACTTTTGTAACGGTTGGAACCGTCAATCAACTCTTACTCAAATGTCATTTGGCGTCTATGCTTTGTATCAGAGGAAGTACATTTTTATTTCACTGACAGACAGCGACGAATAGGACATTTTTTTTTAGATTATAAAATAACTCATAATTATTCAAAAAGAGTCAGTTTTTTGCTTTTTTTATGAAAAAAAAATTAACAAAACAATTCATGACAAGGACAAGTGTCGCCATCTGGAGTGTCTTAAATACACTATATCATACCATGAAGGTAGCAGAGCACCTACGGAAATTTGAGTTGAAACCTATGCCATATTTTTAGGCTATTTTTAAGCATTATTCAAATATTCTAGATTTTTGTTAAAATCATGGTGCTCTGCTAGCTTCGAACGAAGCTAGCAGGAGATCTTAGTTTTTAAAGTTTTTCTAAAAACAACATCATATTTTTAGGCTATTTTTAGGATCTTGAAATATTATAAAACTTTTCGAAAACAAAAATACTATTTTTTAAAGAGGGTGATTTTTTTCTAGATTCAAACATAGCCAGCAGAGCACCTGGGTTTTTTAAAAATTTTTATCGGCTTTTTTTCTAAAAACAACACCTCATTTTAAAGATATTTCTAGACTTTTGAAATGAAAAACTTTTCAAAAAAGAATAGTATTTTTTTAAATAATAGGGTACTTTGTTGAATTAAAGCAGATCACTAAGGTTCATGAGGAGATAGCAAGCACTCAAGAATGTGCCAGGCTCCAAAAAATTCTCTCAAAAGACACACAACACACAATAAACACCCTTAAGAATGAACTTGGGAGTACACAATCACAGGGAAGGAAACAGTAAGGGAACTCTTCAGGGTTCACTTCCCTGGTGCACAAACCATAGCACACACACCGGCTAACCGGAATCTAAACGGACTGGAAGCTCATAATAGAGCCAACAGGGAAGATTGGAGGATAGCCAAACAAGTGGTGAACTATGATAAACTGAAATGGGCAATTAGCTCATTCGAACCATATAAATCACCGGGCATGGACGGGATTTATCCAATAATGTTACAAAGAGGTCCTGATATTTTATACAGCAGACTCTGTAACATACTCAGAAGTAGCCTGGCCTTTGGACACATACCAAAAGCTTGGAGAAATATTAGGGTAACTTTCATACCAAAACCTGGGAAAATGGGACAGGAAACGGCAAAGTCCCTAAGACCAATAAGTCTTATGTCCTTCGTACTTAAGACTTTGGAAAAACTGCTAGATAGGCATATTAGAGACGGGATATTGGTTCAAAGGCCAATATACCAAGACCAATACGCCTATAGTGCAGGGAAATCAACTGAAACAGCTCTCCATCAACTAATAAAAAGGGTGGAGAACACACTGGAAAACAAGGAGGTAATGCTGGGAGCATTCTTGGATATCGAGGGTGCATTCGACAATACCTCCGTTGAATCGATCATTAGATCTCTCAAACACAGAGGAATCGAGGACACATGCGTGTCCTGGATCGACTCTATGTTAAGGGAGAGAACTATACACACAACCCTTATGGGAGAGACAACAGCGGCACGGGTAGCGAGAGGATGTCCACAGGGTGGAGTGCTGTCTCCACTCCTGTGGAATCTTGTAGTGGGCTTAGGGCTCTCAAAGATAAGGGACATAGAACCCTGGGATATGCCGATGACCTAGTGATCATGGCACAGGGAAAATACAACACTATAGTAAGAGATCGACAGCAAGAGGCTCTAAATATAGTAACAAAATGGACAGAGGCGGAAGGACTAAACATTAGCCCAAACAAATCTGACATAATTGCATTTACCCGCAGGAGGAAACTAGAGGGACTAGGGCCTCTAAACCTAAGAGGTGCAAGCATCCAGCTTAAGGGGGAGGTAAAATATCTCGGGGTTATGATTGACTCGAGACTTACCTGGAACCAGCATCTAGAAAGGACCACAAGGAGAGCGGAAACCTCATTAATGATGACAAGGCGATCCTTTGGAAAAAAAATGGGGGTTAAAACCAGACATGGTATATTGGATTTATAACATGGTGGTGAGACCCATAATAACATACGCAGCTTTGGTGTGGTGGCCAAAGACACAGCAAAGGAAAGCAATAACGAGGCTTAGCAAGGTACAAAGACTTGCCTGCCTCGGAATAACGGGGGCAATGAAAACAACCCCCACTGCTGCAATGGAGCACTAATAGGACTCCCACCTCTTCACTATGTGATACAAGGGAAGGCAAGATTAGGTTCTTACAGATTAGGGAATACACTGGGAAATCTTGACATTAGGCCAGGTCACATGAGTATCTCAAGGTTAGTGACAGGAGACGTGCTAGACATGAGATCAGACCACTTAACCAAGAGGTACTCTTTTAATACTCCCTTTGAGGTTTTAATACAGGAAAGAGCGGAGATCACCATAAGGGAGCCCAATGCCCAACGACAGGAACAAACCTGGTATACAGACGGGTCTAAGACTGCGGAAGGCACTGGGGCAGGAGTATTCTCCAAAAACCCTGATACTAACCATAGCTATGCTATAGGAATACATTCCTCGGTATTTCAGGCCGAGGTATACGCAATTTTGCAATGTGCAAAAACGAACAATGAAAGAGCTGTCGAAAATCAGCATATTCAAATAATGTCAGACAGCCAAGCGGCACTTAAGGCCATATCGAGTCAGAAAGTTACGTCGAGGCTGGTATGGGAATGCATCGAAGAACTAAGAACACTGGCAGACCGTAATAGAGTAAAACTATTTTGGGTGCCAGGTCACAAAGGGATCGAAGGCAACGAAAAGGCTGACGAACTTGCAAAAAGAGGGTCAGAAGAAACACCGGAACCAGACACAAACCCAGGAATACCAAAAAGTACAGTCCGGGGTTTTATAAATGACTGGATTCGGGAACAACATATCAACTATTGGGGAAGCACCCCAAAACAGGCACATGGAAAAGCCTTCATAGGCAGACCATGTCCCAAAAGAACTGGAGAACTACTCTTAATGAATAGGAACCAGTTGAAAGTGATAACAGGGTTCATGACTGGGCACGCCCCAGTAAAGGGACACTTGAACAAAATTGGCATGTACAATGGGGAACTCATGTGCCGACTATGTCACAAGAAACCAGAAACGGCCAAACACATACTGTGCAAATGCGAAGCTCTAGATCGCAAAAAACAGGCTCTTTTTGGACAACCCCAGGTTGATCCAACAACGTATAGAACCCACTCACCCAAGGATCTGTACAAGGTACAAAGGTGATAGAGTGGGTGCTATGAACTAACATGGGATAAAACACAATAAGCCAATAGGCTTCAGTGTTATTCGGAGACACATAGTCAGACGAGCCCAGGAGGGAAAAAAAAAGGTTTATTAATTTTTTTTAAACTATTTATGTCATATTTTCAGGTTATTTTTAAGCTTCTGAAATATTATAAAATTAGTAATTTTTAAAAAGTACAGGATGCTTTGCTAGCTTTAAACGATGTAAACAGAACATCTCATTTTTTCAAGTTTGTTTTTTAAACACCCACGCCACATTTTTAGGGTATTTTAAGGCTCTATGAAAAAAAATAGTATTTTTTCAAAAATAAAAGATGGTTTGCTAGCTTCGAACAATGACAAAGCACCTCCGTTTTTAAAGCTATTTTTAACATCCACACCCTATTATTGTGCTATTTTTAGGCCCTTGAAATCTTATAAAACGTTTTGAAAAATACAAGGTGTTTTACTAGCTTGGAACGAACTCAGCAAAGCGATTTTTCTCTAAAGTTTTTTTTTTTTTAATCATTTTTACACTCATTTTTATGGCATTTTAGGCTCTTGAAATATTTTAAATATTTTGATAAAATTTGTTATTTTTGAAAACTCTCTGCTATATTTTTTAAATAAAGTTTTATATTATTTTAAGATCCTAAAAATAGCCTAAAAACGTGGTGTGGTTTAAAAAAACAAGGTTTCCTTCAAAGTTAAAAAAGCATACCTATAGTATTTTTTATTTTATATTACCTCCAGAATCTAAAAATACCCTGCGGCATAGTTGTTTTAACAAAAAAAAAAAACCTTTGAAAACCGAGATGCTCTATTGGTATTTATGGCAGCTAGCAAAACCCATATTTTTAAACATATTAGTTATTTTTAAAGCCTTATAATACACCCCTATAATTTTTGATTCAAATGCTTCAATTTTATATTTGTTGTATAGTAACTTTTGTCAACGATAGGCACAGATCGGTACATGATTTTAAAATGTTCTCGGAAACATTTTATTTCAAGAGAATAACGTCTAAACATGAACACAAAGAAAAGAAATTTATTAAGAGTTACACAATTGTCATCAGAAACACAAAAAAAAATTAAAAATCAGTATTTAACACTTGTCTGCCTAATTAATACCACGTATTACCTCCACGAGCCTGTATAACGGCATTCATTCTTCTATGCATACTGTTAATCAAGTTGAATAATTCATTCTGTGGAATCTGCTTTCCAATCCTCTAAAAGAGCCCCTCTGGGCTGATCCAAGGTAAGAGGAGCAGGTACCCGGCTTCTAATCCTTATACCGAGCATATCCCAAACATGCTCGATGGAATTTAGATCGGGACTGACGCTGGCCATGCTATTTGTGTAATACCAACTTCGTTCAAATATTTAGTGACAATGCGTGCAGTATGAGGACGTGCATTGTTATGCATGAGTATGAAGTTGTCACCAATAAATGGGTGCATATGAGACAACATATCTTTGTAGGATCTCATTTATGTGCTTATCCGCAGTCCCCTAGGGACCATGTACAATTCTGTACGCGCTTCCGAAAATATTCTAGCCCACACCATAATTGAACCCCCTTGAAAAGTTACCCTAGGGCTAAAAGGACATATTATTCTCCTAACTTTCTGCAGACTCTTTCGTGATCATCTGGGGATCGTAAGCAAAATCTGGAATCATCGGTAAACAACACAAAGCTCCAGTCGTCTGTATTCCAATTTTGATGCTCCCTAGCGAATTGTAATCTGGCTACACGATCCTCCCTGGAAAGTTCTGGTCCTATAGGGTATCTTTGAGATCTCAGATTAGCTTCATTTAACCTTCTTCTAACTGTTCGTTCACTAACATTTACGTTCCTGATATGTTTAAGGTTATTTCTAATCTCTACAGCAGTTGTGTGACGATTTTTTAGTGTTAAAGATATAAAACGGTCATCTCGATGAGTAGCTCTTCTCTGGGGACCGGTTTCAGGACGTCGAGTAGAAGGTCCCGTCTCTATAAAACGTGTACGGTACTGCGTGATATCCCCAATCTGTTAGCTACGTAAATTTAACTTCTTAAGTCTTGAATAAGAGCAACAATGGATACAACAGTTTCTGCGCTTAAAGACATCTTAAAATTCGCACTAATTGACATAACCAAGTAATAAACCATAGAACATAATAAATACTTAACTTAACCTTTAATGTCGTCGTGAAAATCACTGAAAATGCATAACCTACTTAGAACACTGAAGTAAGGGCAATATGATAACTTTTGCATTATTGAGATTATCATTCAATATCTGGAATATATTTAATGGGCGTGTTTAGTGTAAACGAATTTAACGAATCTAATACTGTTTAAGCACAAAAAAACTTTTTTTTTAATTCAATAAATTCTTTAAATAGATAATAAATAATAAAGTTATAGTACTTTAAAAAGTTCACTTTTAAATCAATTATTTAAAACACTCCATTTTTGCGCCATTAACCGCGTCATAATGAAGCGTCTATTTCTATTGGTCACTAAAGAATCTGTGATAGCGTAACACTAGACAGTTGATCGTTATCTTTTTCTAATAATGACATTTATGATAGTTATCTCTTTCTAAAATCATAACTTCATGCTACAATCGGATTGTTTTCATTTCTGATACAAAAATGTCAAAATTTCTAACCTCAAATCGATTGTTGGAGACAAAACATTGAAATGGCTTTTAAAAAGTGTGATAAAATAAACATTTGTTTAATTTTGTATAACATTAAAAATATCTGGTTAAGTACTTGGTCCCTATGAGAAGTAAAAAAACCAGTGAGTCTGATAAAATGTTTATAAAAGTTACTCAAAATCTAGACCTAGACATTCAAAAACGATAGTGGAATAAGGGCTGTTACAAAATACAAACCACCATCGTGCTTTTGTATTTTGATGTAAGTAGAGATAATCTTGTATTTTTTTTTTGTTTCCAATGTGATATAAATTGATAAAACTTACCTAGTTCACCTAGTTGATCAACTACTAGTAGGTCAATATAGGTGTACCTAACTTTTTACTTAACAATGATTCTGAGGGTACTACCTAATTAGTTTGCTTTATTTTTTAGGTGGAAGCAGATGCAGAAAACTTGATCCATTTCAAAATTATGGGTAAAAATTTGACAATAAAACAAGATGTGCTTCATAAATATACCATCTAAAAGGTTCTTTAACTGACCCTGCCAAAAAAAGATTGAAAATTTGAATTGTATTGTCATTCCATATATAAATCTTATTAATTACTTAAATGATTATAATAAAGCTTGCCTGTTATTTATTGTATTTTTTTTTTAAATAAGAATGTATAAATAAGTTACCTACAATATGTACAAAAATTTAATTTGTGTTTTACTTATATATTATGTTCATGTATGTTTTTATTATTAATATGTATTTAACAAAAGCTAATAGATGCATTTAAAAAACAATTCCTTTAAAATATGCAAATCATTTAAATGTGTTTTTTTTTAATTCTAGTAGTTTTGCCAAATCTATGCAACTCCACAAAAGTAAATACCTGGAGTATACTGCCGTCATAAGCCTAACCCCTGTAACTGACAAATTACAAATATTTAAGATTATTTGACCAGTTTGATACTAAAGCTTTTTTCTTCTTAAAAAGTAAGCAAAATGTAATATTTATTCTATGTCCTAAAAAGTCAACTTAACCATAAGACTTTTGTAGCAAAAACATTTTAAAACACTAGCCAACACAAAAACAAACCTATTTTTAGCTAGTTCAAAAATTGTCTTTGATTCAACAAATGCAGCTATATTGGTATCACCGATGAAAATGAAAACTAATAATTTCTTTTATTGCAAATATCTCCATTCTATAGTTTGTGTAGTTACTGGGGTTTTGCAGAATACCTATAGAGTAAACTGTCAATGTCTTACTATAAATAAACCTTTTCAAAAGACTCTGTTAAGGGTAATATAATAGGTAATTGATAAATAAATATGAAGAAAATGACAAAACTTATTTTTATTTGAATTCATTATAAATATATAACAATTCCAAAAAATATTTGCCGGCTTCATATCATTTAGTTCTTGTTCATGAAAAATAAACTTCTATTATTTGACCGTCCTTATTTATTTTAAAATTTGGATATCCCACACAGAAACCCATTGTTTATTAGAAAGCAACATTTGCAGTTGAATATGGAAGTATAATTTTCTGGTCACTTTGCATTCAATATAAATCTATTCACTCTTATTATTTATAAAAAGCATACATTTAATGTTTTTAATTCGAAGAAGAATTGATATCCTCTAATCATTAAAACTTCAAATTTTTGACAACAGTGGCCTTTTCTAATAACAAATGTTGATGTGATGGAAGGTTGTTCACTTCGATGGTGTTCAGAAGCCACAACAAGAAAGCAACACTATACACCCACCTTAAAAAAAATAGAACTTATGTAAAATCATTTAATTCGTATTTTGAGCTTTTTTCATGTGGACAGGAATTTAAATTACCTTCGAAAGAAGAATATTCTGTGAATGTACAAGATATGACCTTTTCTTTTTGTTCATTTATTACTAAATAACGCTATAAACTTTTTGTGTTCTGGTTTAATTCTAGCTTTAATGTTACAAATGGTAACCGAACATATGATAGTGAACTTCCTTGGAAGACCTACAATAGAATAGAAAAATTTAACAATAGTAAGTAGTTAGTTTGTATAAAAAATGTTTCTTTTTTAAATACAAATCTCATTGAATACAATAATTCTAGAAAGATTTGGAGCTTAGAAAGTGTATTTACGTTGCGAATTTCAGGATCAATAAACTTTATATTATTTATATAAAAAATCATTAATCATGTTAGAATTCACCTTGGGTAAGTTGTATAAAGATTCTTCTTTTAACCCTGTTTGTACTTTGGCCATTTTTAAAAAATTAAATCATTTTAAAATAAATCAAAATAATCTGGCAATCGAAAACGAGGTTAGGATTTCTGACATTATAGATGCAGAGATGAAACCACGTTGCTAGATTCAGAGAAAATATTTTGCGATATGGCGATTATGATTTGAATAACATTTCGATTAAGGAGGTCCTTTCGCCACCAATGTTAAATAAAAAATATTAGATTATGACTAAAATTAATTTTTTTTCTAATAGTAGAAGTCCTTATTTATCTAATAGTGAACTTTTAACTATACCTTACCGTACAAATTTTTGAGAAAAAAGAATTTTAAAAATGTCAGTATTTGTACAGTGTCTTACGAGAAAGTAAGACTTCAACAACAATTTTCGAATTATAATTAAGTATACTATTATTTATTGATTAGATGGAGTAGAAAAAAACTAAAAATAAGGTTTTTCAAATATTTAGGTTTTGTTTTTTACAATAAAATATATAGGTTACCGTGGAATTTATTGAGAAATTAATATTAAAAAATCACAAAAATTCGATTACTTGAAATTTTTTTTTAATATTAATTTCTCAATAAATTCCACGGTAACCTATATATTTTATTGTAAAAAACAAAACCTAAATATTTGAAAAACCTTATTTTTAGTTTTTTTCTACTCCATCTAATCAATAAATAATAGTATAATTCGAGAATTGTTGTTGAGCGTCTTACTTTCTCGTAAGACACTGTACAAATACTCACATTTTAAAAAAGAAATTTCTCAAAAATTTGCACGGTAAGGTATAGTTAAAAGTTCACTATTAGATAAATAAGGACTTCAACTATAAGAAAAAAAATAAATTTTAGTCATAATCTAATATTTTTTATTTAACATTGGTGGCGAAAGGGGTGGGAAAGGGGTGGCGAAAGGGGTGGCGAAAGGACCTCCTTAAGAAGAAAAGTTTATTGAAATAGTAAGTGTCAAGTTGCTTCATAAAAACTGAATTTAAACAATTATTCGTTTAGTTTTAATATATATGTTTTTGTGTTAAATTATACGATCTTAACCTTTAAATTGTCCGTTATCCGGAATTTCAATAATTCTTTATAAGAAGCGGCAACAAGGTAAAAACATATCGATTATTGTCTGGAAGGTTATAAATTGGCAAATCAGATTTTAGGCTTCATTATGACGATGCTTAAAAATAATTGTGGCGCGCGTTTCAAATTTGCTTGATTTTTTGAATCTTAAAAAATTCTTGTAGGAAAATTTAAAAAGAGAAAAATTTCAAAAAAATAATTTTAGTTTAGATTTTGTGCTAGCTTTTAGAAAAAAATATTTTTGAATTTCACTAAATTAGGGAAGGCATTTCATGTTAAAAAATCTTCAGGGTATTCTACTAAACCGTGTTCTTTGTTAGCCAAATGATTAAAACCGAATTAAAAAAAATAATGCATTTTTATAAAAAATTGTGTATATTCGACGGTACAATGCCAAAACTATGAATGTGCAAATTTTCAGTTTTGAGAATATGATAATTTAAAGCTTTAAAAATTGAACACTTTCTGAAAATAGACATTCATGGCTTTGACATTGATAATTTTCAAGGTTGACACATCTAGTAAAGTACTTAGACGAAAAATGCCAAATGTGCACATTCGTGGTTTTGGCATTGTAATGATATCAAGAGCAAAAAATACTCTAAAAATGTGTTAAAAAAAACCGAGGTGCTCTACTGGACTTGGTTCCAACAAAGCAACCTGTATTAATTAAAAATAGCAGTTTTATAGAAAAGTTTTATAATATTTGAAAAGTCGGAAAAATAGTCTATAAATGTGGTGTGGTTGTTTTTAGAAAATTAGCTTTAAAAATAGATGTTTTCTGGTGGATTCGTTCGAAACTAGCAAGGCTTTTTTAAAAAATATTAATTGTTTTTAAATACATTTATATGTCAATATTCTAAAAATAACCTAAAAATGTGACATAAATAGATGTTAAAAAAGAAATGATAATCTAAGGTGTTCTGCTGACTTTGTTTCAACAAAGCATCTGTATTATTTGAAAATAGCAATTTTTTAGAAAAGTTTTATAATATTTAAAAAGACTAAAAATAGCCTAAAATTGTGGCATAAGTAGTTGTTTTCAGAAAAAAACGTGTACCGCTGTATTATTTAAAAATAACAATTTTTTAGTAAAGTTATATAATATTTTAAGAGCCTGAAAATAGCCTAAAAATGTGCTGTGGTTTTTAGAAAAAAAATTAAAAACAGAGATACTTTGCTGGAATCGAAGCTAACAAAGCATCTTTAAAAAAATACTATTTTTTTTAATAGTTTTATATTTCAAAAATTTAAAAATTGCCTAAAATTGTAAGCTAAGTATTTTAAAAAATCGAGGTATTCTGCTGACTTTGATCTATTTTTTTTTAAACTTTTACATTTTAAGAGCCTAAAAATAGAATGTGGTTGTTTTTGAAAAAAAAGTTTAAAAAACCAAGGTATTTTTCATAAACACCAATTTTTTTCAAAATGTTTTATAATAATTTTATGATCCTAAACATGTAGTGTAGTTGTTTTTGGAAGAAAAAAAAAAATTAAAATGCAGAAGTGCTCTGCTGACTTCACTTGAAGCTAGTAAAGCACCTTAATTTTTATAAAAAAAATAAGCAACATAAAATTTATGAAAAAGGTATTAAAATAGCCTAAAAATATTGTACAGGTTTCAACTCAAAATTCACTAGGTGCTCTGATGCCTTCTTTGACATCACTATAGCAGCATATGAACTCCAAGGTAGACCAAAATACTTCCAGGCACAAGAAAAAATAAAATATTTCTATTAGAAATCTTTGTTTGACACCTCAGCAGAATGGTTTTAGATTTTAGTACTGTTAACTTTCCAAAAAATGGAATTTTGGATTTATGTTTCCAGCGAGGGGCAAATCACTCCCGCAATACATGTACAAAATGTCCGCAATCCCATTGAAAATCGCCGCAGTCTCATCAAAATCAGTGGCAATCGCTAAGAAATCGTCGCAGTCGTTCAGAATTCCCTCGCAGTCTCCCCGAAATCTCCCGCAGTCGCTGAGCAATCACTAGCAATCATTAAAAATCGCGCGCAGTCAGTTAAAATTTCACCTATTCGCCATTGTCGAAGTAGGTGCTATGTGTTTTGACTAGGCCATCTAAGACATCTTGTGTAAAATTAATTTAAGTTTATCGATAGCATCGTTCCATCAATTATTATTAATTTTAAAATGTAATTTTTGGCACAGATCAACAAATTTCTGATCTACTTGTATAGAAAATATTTCCAAGGTGGTCTAGAATTGTCTCCATTTCATCCGATTATTTTTTTAATGCATAATAAAATTATTTGTATTTTATAGGGAACCATACACGTTTTAATTAAAATGTATTTAATTTAAAAAGGAATTAATTTATTGACAGGATACATTTTTAATTTTCCTGTCTGTATACAGATAAGGAAAGTATAGAAATCATGATTTTTTCGACCTCGAGTTTTCGACGGATTTCCCTGAAGTCGTTTTGACTATTTTCGCGATGATGTATGTGTCTGTATACTCAATAAATCATGAAGGGATAAAGAGAAAAACACTACATTTTAAACAAGGTTTGATCTATTCTCTAGTACTTTAATGAGTTGATTACATTTTAGGCAAACTCGGAACATCTGGGGGATGTTACTTTATAGGAGGTTGTACTCCACGGAATATATGTTATTTACGCTTGGAGAAGAAAATTCTTTAAATAAAAGTTGCTTGTGTTGCTCAATAATTTTTATCCTATAAGTACGTAATTTTCCTAAAATGGTTGGTATTCAAGAAATTTTACAAAAAGAGAAAATTTCGAATTTTTTAGAAAATTGTTTAAATAAAAGTTACTTGTTATTCTCTATAATTTTTGTCCCATACATGATTTGTACCGTATCAGATATATTTGAGGAAAATTTCGTATAAGGTGAAAATTTAAAAAGAGATAAAGAGAAAAACATTGTAAACTTAAGCTTTGATCCATTCTCTTGTGTTTATTAGATTTTGGGCATAGTCGGAGTACTTTGTAAAGGGTCGTTTTTCTACTTAATGGAATTATTTAGTGTAGATATCTTCTTTTAACAATATGATGGCTGTTACCAATGAGTTTCTTAGCGAGGTCCAAACAGATATCTTTAATGTTAGCCTAAGAAAGTTGATGACTGTACTAATTTAAGTTCATTAGATATTAAGGTTTGTTTTGTTTTTGTTTTTAAATTTCTTATTGTTACTTAACTCTACATTACTATTAATTTTTCATAGGATTTGTAAAGTATCCAATAAATAAATAAATATATTGATATGGAAAATCTCCAGATGAAATTTTTAAAATTAGTTATTAGTGTCAAAATTTGAAGTTAGAAAAGCTGGACGGTTGAGAATCTAGAAATATTTTGAAATTTATCGAGTTTGTAAAGGGTGATATGATGGTTTGATATATAGAAACTGTCAGATGGGAATTTTGAAAAGTCAGACATTGAAAATTAAAATGTTTGAGAAATATTGAATTTGTTAGAGTGATCCACAATACGTCGACCTAATAAGAAAAGGGCCTAACTCCATTTTTTTGCTAAAATGGGATTTAGATACCATCTATTAGAATAACGTCTAAGCCACCTTCTGACAAAATTTCAGAGTGTCTACTTAACCGGTTAATTTAAAATTGTCACACCAGTTAGAAATTTGCCGATTTTCGATTTGACAGTTGCCAAAGAGAAATTTGCCTAGTTCCACACTTTTGTTTAAAAGAGTAACGCGTGGGAATATTGTTTTTTGTGTTACATTCAGTTGTATGTGTTAGATGTGAAGAAGAATAGTAATAATGTATTTGTTAAAAAATAACGGTTTTTTATTCTCCTGTAAAATTTTCCAAAACGGAGACAGGCATTTTTCTTATTAGGGCGACCAATAGTAGTTTGTGCAACAAGAGTGGATATGATAGCCATATGTAAGACAAACAATCCACTTAAGTTGTACAGTATATTTTTTTACAACCCACTAACGAAAATTTACAAAATTTTAAAAATTTATTTATAGATAATCAAGATAAAATGACTATTTTAAAAATAGATGAGGACTTTTATTAATTTATTAAATAAAATAAACTTTAAAAAAAACAAAACAAAAAAATATTTTTTAAATATTCGAAATATTTGTAAATAACCTCGAATATCTTGTGAAATGCTTTTATTTATCGATTCTTTACAAGAATCATTCATTTTTAATTACATTTAATCTCAATAACTAAAAAATATACTGATAATTAGTTTGACAGAATTGTGACTTATTTAAAATATTAAAAAATAAAGTTAATTTAATAAAACAATTTTCAGGTTTTCTTTTATGTCTTATACAAATTTTAGTTTTTCTTTTTCTTGTATGACCCATACATGTCCCTATACAAAATTTAGATCTCCTGATATAACCCAGCTGTTTTTTAATGAAAACCAACCATAAATTGTCATAGATATCCTTCGGAAATGCCTGCAATTTTGAAAAAATACTGGCAATCCATACAGAAATCGCCGCAATCAGTACAGAAATCGCCGCAGTCAATACTTAAATCAGCGCAGTCACGAGAAATCCATTGAAGTCATGTGGAAATCACCACAGTAACTAGAAATCTGTAAAAGTCACATGGAAATCAACGCAGTCATCCAGAAATCGCCATATGATTGCGGAATTCATGTGAATTCGGCAATACATGTACATTTTTACAAAGAGTGGTTTGCCCCTCGGTTTCCAGCAAAACAATGTTTTCTTCCACAAGAGATGAATTTAAAACCCACTACAAAGCAAACTACAACATCTTCTGCCCAGTGATGCTCAGTCATATACTTTGGAAGTTTTTTTATATAAAAAAACAAATCTTTTCAATTTAAGTACATCACTATTATACAGTAAAAAACTGGTTGCATTTCAAACTTTAAGTCTCTGCAAATTCCAAATATAATCTTCAAATTCAGGTATCAACTCACACAAAATAGCAGTAATAATTGATAAAAACCTCAGTAGCAACGCTCTATTACATACTTGAGAAATAAAGTAAGAAATATAATTTTAAAGCTGGATTTATAAACTTTGTTCAGTTGGTCATCTCTCACCTCTCAACATCAACTGAACTTGAACTGAACGCGGAAGTCAACGACTGAATTTTATAAATGACTACACACAATCTGCTTGGTTTATGTTGAACTTGAACTCAGCGTGTACTGAACGCCATCTGAATGAATGTTATAAATCCAGCTTAAGGCTTAAAAATGTAGCCTAGTTCAGCAATAGTTTATAGCTAAAGAATTAGTTTGCTCACTCTGCCTTGACACTTTTGATCTTAATGTTCTAGTTTATATGAAGGGCGAGGGGAAAAAACAGAGGATGTCACAAAACTGACTTACTAAAAAAATTGAGTTCATAATTAATATTACCAAATTGTATGTTATAGTCATATATTCAAAAACCAGTCTCCTGTGCATTAATATTATTAACGTAATTTATTACTATATAGTTAAATTGTTACAAAATAATTTAAACGTAAGAATATTATATTCAGGTTAAAAAAAAATAAATGTGACAAATAACTTATTAAAAAGAAATGATTTTCATTTTAAAACTAACCAAAAATAAACAGATTTTTATCTGCATAACAATGTTTCTCAAAATTCGTTAGTATTTGTGAGACAAAATCGTTTTAGTACTTGCCAATTGTTGTATTTAGTCTGGACAATGTCGGTTTTTTTCTAGTAGTGCAAGCACAATGTCTGTTTTTAACCATTATGATTATTTTTAAACGCCTTATTATTCGGACCTCGTTTGTCTTATTAGCTTACAATTTAGCATGGGTTTGGGACTCAGTATCACCAACATAAAAGTTGATTACTTAAAAATTCCTATAAACTGAACATCGTTGACTTTTTCCCCTTACTCTTCATAGGTATATTGCGTAACTCAGATTTGTATCCCTGGCGCATATAGAATCGAATCATAATAGCCCAAGAGCCCACTGCAAATTTTTACCGTCATCTGATAACAAAATTAAATATTCCCCAAAAGCATGTAAAAACATTGTACTTTACCAAATGACACCTTAATATTTTATATTAAAAAAATCACATAAGACATGACAGTCTTAATTATGTTTGTCCTTAAAGTTTTCCAGAAAATAACATATTCAAATATATCTTGATATGTATCAATGAAGGCAAACATTTTATTCCTCTTAACATTGCACAAAAACATTTATCCACGATAAGTAGGTAAAAATCATTAAAAATGTGAATCAATTTTTGCTGATTTAAAAATTTATTTGTATGCCCATTGTTGTGATTCATTTTTACAGGTTGCCATAGAAAAGACAAAAAAACTACTATGATTAAGGTTTAAAAAAATTGTCTAACAAGAGTTTATAATTTGTATTGATTATCTCTGAAAATGGTTTATATAATGCCATCCTTCTTCCTTTCACACATAAACATGGTTTAAAAGGTAGGTAAAAATATTAATAATTCAAGTTTAATAGCTAGGTTCATAATGAATTATGATTGTAATTTTCAGGGCAAACACAATTGTCGGTGTCATGTCTTATGTGATTTTTTAAATATAAAATATTTTTTTTAACCTCTATGCTCAGGGATTGGCATAGGTGCAATTTTGTAAAGTACAATGTAGTTACATGCCTTTGGAGAATATTTCATTTTGTTATCAGATGACAGTCGAAATTTGCAGTGGGCTCTCTTACTATAACCAATACAATATAACAACTGCCTATATTCAAACACCAGTCTTCTGCACATCCAGGATTTGTATCCCTGGAGTGGATGTTATTTTAGAACATTCAATTGGTCCGAGTGAGCTAATTCATTAGCTATAAACTGTGATTCAGCTTTGATTATCATTTAATACACACTTACTTTTTTGACAGCGATACTGCTTCCTTCTCTTTTTTATATTTGTAACATTTCCATCATTTTTTAATGTATTTGATATCTTATTATTTTCTTCGCTGTCGCACAACTCTGTCAAACTTTCTTGATATTCAGTATTTTCATTTTTCAAAGTCGGTAAATCACAGTGCGTAGTCAAAAGTTCAACTTTGGACTGAATATATTCAATCTCTTTCTTGATATCTCTGATATCCGTCGCAGTTTTAACTTCACTAGTGTTCTCGAGTTCTTTTTTAATAGTTTTAGCACAAAATCGCACTTCTTTTCCGGACGTCGAATCACTGTTAATTTTTGGCAGCAAATCCGAACGTTGTTCAATTTTAGGCTGTTCACACTCGATAATTTCTTCTTTAATTTCAACATTTCGTCCCGGCGTATTGGTTTCAAATTCATCAAAAACATCATCTTCGTCTTTATACTTTTGTGTTATTTGTCTATAAATAAAATCGGTTTCACAAGTATCTAAACGTTCTTTTTGTTTGATATTCATCATTAAAATAAGAATATTAAATAAATTCTATTAATTTTTTACAGGTAAATGTTGCTTTTCTTTTTTTTATGCACGTTGCATGCCAAAAACAACGAAAATGACAATTGACAAAAAAACGCCAAACTTCAAAGAGCAGTTGCGTTCGTTTAGTTATTCTTTGGTTACTTTTAGGTCCGTATTTATAAAGAACTCAGCTGGGTTGGACTTGGGTAAGTCGTCTTTGAACTAAAATCGAAGTTCGGTTACAAAGTCTCTAAAATTCCAGGTGGTTCCAGTGTTACACTGGAATTTAGAAATGTACCTGTTAAGTACATTTGCGGATTTGTTACTACCCATCTCTTAATTCACACGATATAATTGAACTTCGATTTTAGTTTAAGGACGACTTACCCAAGTCCGACTCAGGTAAGGCCCGTATTTATAAACAGAGCTTACCTGAATTGGACTTGGGTAAGTCGTCCTTGAACTAAAATCGAAGTTCGGTTACAACTGCCGCGTTTGAGAATCCACATCGGATGCATTTTTTACATCTCGAGCGTTTTTTTATCCACATCGGACACATCTGTCCCAATACATTTACGTATACTGAATCACGTGATTAAAGATTTTCTACATCTCGGATGCATCCAATGTGGATTTTCAAACTCGGCAAATGTCACTAAAATTCGAGGTTGTTAGGGTGTTAAACTGGATGAATTTAGAGATGGATATTAGCAAATATGTAACTGTTATGTACATTTACGGATTTGTTACTACCCATCTCTAAATTACTTACCCAAGTCCGACTCAGCTGAGTTTTGTTTATAAATACGGGCGTATGTCCAGGGGCTCGATTCTCGAGTTCATTGGAAAATTTTCCCATGGGAAAAGATTCCACTACTTATATTCCAGGGGGTCGATTCTCGACTCGTAGGAATTTTTTCCTATAGGAATTTTTGACATTTTTCTACACATCGGAAATTTATGACATTTGTCTACATGTAGGAAAGTGTCACAAATTCCTATTCGCGATTCAAGCTAAGTGATACGCCCTCTGGAGGAAATTTGTAGAAGGTCCGAATAAGTAGGATATCGTTCAGTGTTGCCAGAAGTAGCAAAACTTCGCTACGTCGTCGGATTTTAGCTCTGGAAGAAGTGGATAAAACCTTTTATTTAAGAATCAAAATTTGTGTATGTTATGATAATCTATATTTATTTAAGGATTTTTTTATAAAACCGATTTATTATATTGATTTTTTTTAAATTTCAGTTCATTTATTAATTTTGTTTTAAAATCAGTTCATTATTTGGCAACATTGGCGTTCATGTTCATTGTTTACATTTTAATTTGTATCAATTACAAATAGTTTTTTTTTACTTTTTAGCTTTAAATTTGTTTTTTTCTTATAGCATGTGATAGTGTTTATATTAAAAATGAAATCTGTGACGAAGTCCCCAGAAAATTGCAATCTATATGGTGTTAATGTCAAAATCAAAACTGAAGATTCATTATTTTCCAAGTACAAGTCGTAAAATTTTGTTTTTTACGATAAATGGATATCTACAAATTCACAATATTGAAATTTTACGAAACTTTGTTTAGAATCAAACTGAAATCTTATTTTTTGACGGTTTTATTACCATTTACATGTATACAAAGTACTACGTGATTCACTTCATAATATAAGAATAAGTCTAGTAAGATTTTTAAATAAGTGCATCAGTAATAAACGTGTGGTACCTGAAATGTCCTTTAAACCACATAATACAACATGTCCTGGGTTTAGTGAATACATATTTCTAGATGTTCTTGTAGTAACCAATAGGTACATATTTCCAACAAATTAAGTCATACACATGATAAATATTATATTTATGACGAAAGCACGAGACTTAAACTTAAATTAACACTAAATGAAACTCAAAAACACTATTACAATGAGAATATTATCTAAAAACAGTTAAAAAAATCACAAATACAAAATCCGTCCAAAACAAAAACATGTAAATAAACAAACATCCTACTTATAGATGACAAATGACAGGCGCGCGAAAATTAATTTGAATCGCCAATAGAAAAAGGTTCCTACAAGTCGAGAATTGACCCCCAGGGGGTCGATTCTCGACTCGTAGGAATATTTTCCTATAGGAATATTTGACATTTTTATATACATCGAAAATTTATGACATTTTCCTACATATAGGAAAGTGTCACAAATTCCTATATGTAGGAAAATGTCATAAATTTTCGATGTATGTAAAAATGTCAAAAATTCCTATAGGAAAATATTCCTACGAGTCGAGGTTATTTTCAAACTCGAGAGAAAGGAGTGCTCTATTGAGAGAAAGGAGTGTTCTATCGAGAGAAATGTAGTATGTGACTTGGCCTTGTACACACATCGGTTATGGGTACACACATGGAGGAAGGGTACACACGCCCCTAATCACGTGGTCAAATTCTCCTGAGAATATGAATTCTCTCGAAATAAACCGAGAGAAAAGGTCAGTGAGTAGTCATGAGGTAGTCACTGGTTTTCAAAATACAGTTTCCACGTTGACATATGACATTTCTCCTGAAATCTTGAGAGAAATGAGTACTCACACGGTTTGAAAATAGGTCCCCGGGGGGTGCTATTTTCAAAGTCGAGAGAATTCATTTCTCTCGAGAGAAATGTCATACGTCAACGTGAAACCGTATTTTTAGGGCTCTTAGGGCCAGTGTGAACTCACTGACTGTTTCTCTCGGTTTATTTAGAGATAATTAAAATCTTCCTAAGAATTTTAATCCTCGATGCCTTTAAAAACAACATTTCCACATTGACGTATGACATTTCTGATGAGAATCTTGAGAGAAATGAGTGCTCCCATACTTTGAAAATAGCTACCCGGACGCGGAGAGCGCGTAGCTTCGTATCCGATATCAGACATGGAGCCACTGCCTTAAAAATTTCCGCCAAACTCTACTGACAGTCTCCGCAAAGTGCCAACCGCTTCCACGGCATCTACACATACTCACATACTTAAATAGGTATACGGCGTAAAACCCTCTGCGCATCTTTACTGAGTGTTTAATAAAAGAAGATAGAAATGACCGCCATTTTTATATAAACAAACTGAAACTTATGCAACCAATTTATCTTTATTTGTCAAAAGTGTCAAATTTTAATATGTTTGTGAATTATTTGGTTAAATTTTTTTGTGTTATTTTAGAATATTTTGATTGTGGATATTATTTTCTTAAGTGTATAAACGTTTTATTTATTTTAACATTTGTGAATAGACTTTAGTCCCAGTATAAGTTCTCTATACTGGGCTTTATTCAAGATGTCTTGTCTTGTAAGATCTTGCAAGAACATAAGAAGACTGTTGCCAATAGATTCAAATGTTACATTCCACAAGTAAGTAATAAAATTTAGCAAAAATAAAGGATATGAAAGAAGTGTCTATATTATTTTAGGGTTCCAAAACAAGCAGATCGTTCTTCATTGTGGTTATCTGCCATATAGAGATTGGACAAAATTTATTTTAAGTTTTTAATACAATTCACTGCAGAATCAATAAGGACGACCCGTTCACTAAAAATTTGTAGCTTTTAGAAATTATACAAGAAGAAAGTAAATTGTTTAAAATAAAACAAATATGCAACCATCAATTTAATTATAAAGTATCCTGGAAATTTTAATATTTTTAACTTCCTCTACTGTACTTTTGTCATTTAAAATTAGTATTTAGGTATTTAATCTATTATTTGTCGGCCTATTATTTATCAGCCTAACATGTATTTTTAAACATTAAAATATCTTTTTTGTTGTAGAATAAAAATTTAATTCAGATATAATATTGTATTATTTCTTTTAAAAAATCTGTACAAAATGATGTATTTAAAAGTGAAAAGACCTAGACATCTGCAACCAAGTTTTCATATTGCTGTATTTCTGGTCACCTATGTACTAGTAATCTTGTATAAAAATGGCCGCCCCTTTGTTAAACAGGTCGGACGTCTCTCTTGCTCCGTATACCTATTATAAGTATGTGGGCATCTATGATTTTTATAAATATCTGGTCCGGCAATGACGTAACATAAGTGAAATATGCATATTAGATGGAATTGGCCAATCGGTCAATCTTAATAGAGAGTCAAGTATCCTTGAATATGTTTTACTATGATGTCATAAACGACGCAGTTTTGAAAAACTAGGCTATCCTGTTAATTGTATATTATCCTTGACTACGATCAGCTACGGTTTGGCATTTACTTCTCTCTTTTGTCAATCATTTTTCGTCTTGTTTATAAGGTTAAAAACAACACAGGCAATCTCACCCAGCATTTTATTTTTATCTAATTGTTTAAACTTTGGGTTGAGCTTCCGTTAAAATGATGGATATGAAACAAGAACCTTTCGAATCGTGTGTTGATGAAATCGAAATAAAACAAGAAATTATAGAATGTGAAGAGTCCAAACTCGAACAATGTTTAGGTTCGGATTTGTTTTTATTGATAAAAATGGAACACAATTATGTGCGTGAATACGAATACTTGCAAAATGTCTCTCCTAAACTTGAACAACATTCGGATTTGTTAATAAAAATCGATCACGATTCTGTACACGAATGCGAATATTTGCAAAATATTACAAATTGTAAAGAACAACATAAAGTGGAGGATTTGTACGTGAGCGTCAATGATATTAAGCAAGAACCTAGTGAGAGTGAACTTTTGTCCTCGTTAACTACCTATTGTGATTTACCGACGTTGAAAGATGAACATACTATTCATACAAGCCATTTGGATCAGCCAAGCAACAATAAACAAGCCGAAATGGTATGCAAATCGTTAAAAGAAAGCCGCATACATGTTTCTAAGAAGAGAATTAGAAAGTATCCTTGTCCTGCAGGTCAAAAGAGTTAAGTTTTTTTTAAATGAATAATTTTTTTTAATGAATCCAAAAAATACAAAATTTTATACAGATTCATTCTCCTAGAGGTACATAATTTGAAACTAACATTAATAATGAAAAATCGGGAATAAGTAGGTACCTATAAATTACAATTTGAAAATCATCCTTTTGCAGTAAACCTTCATTCAAAATCAGGCATGTTCACTTTTTACACAAAATGTGATTAATACAAATTCCGGGTATTTTTCGTGAATTTTATTGACTTCTGACATTAGAATTGTTTAAAAGCACTCACAACCCATTTGAATCTTCATGTAAACAAGATATTTTAGTCAAAATTAGATAAGTACAGATTTAAAATAAGTTTCAACAAATGAATCACACATAGACTTTTGAATCGATTATTATTAGCAGGAGGTCCCAGTATTACTGATTAGCTTCAAGGCTATACAGATCAAATTAGGTAATCACAGCTTAAGATTATGGAATCACTAAATTCAGTTTTCTTTCTTTCTCAAAGGTATGACCCATTTTCAAGAAAGGGATAGACGAGATATTTCAAATTATTGACCTATCTCTATTATATGCAACTTTGCAAAGGTTTTTGAAATTCTGCTACGAGTTATATGTCGTCATGTAAGTTGTAATATAAGTATAAATCAACATGGTTTCATAAAAAGTCATTTAACAGTCATCAACCTTCCTAACTAATGTTATTTACACAGAGTTTTCTAAAGCCTTTGACAGACTTGATCATGGCATTCTGCTAAACAAACTTACAGCTTTTGATTATTTCCCTCTTTAATGTCACTGTTTCAATCCTATCAATCTGGGACCCCTCCTTTTTATTATGTTCATAAATGATATTGCAGATATAAATGTAAATTTCCTTTTGTATGCTGATGATTTAAAACTATACTGCCTTATGGAGAAGATGGGTGTTAAATGGTGTTATCAAAATAACTTGTCACTAAACCCGGATAAATGTAAAAATATATCCTACAGTTTAAAAATGAATATCCTAATCTTTAATTATTTAATGTCAAATTTACACATTCATAGTTTTGGCATTGTATCAATGATATCAAGAGCTAAAAATACTCTAAAAATGTGTTTAAAAAAACCGAGGTGCTCTAACTTTGTTCCAGTAAAGTCACCTGCATTATTTACAAATAGCAATTTTAGTAGAAAAGTACTATAATATTTCAGAAGTCGAAAAATAGCCTAAAAATGAGTTGAGGTTGTTTAAAAAAGAATATTTGAAAACCGAGATGCTCTACTGGCTTCGTTCAAAGCAAGTAAAATATATTATACTGTAAAAATAAATACTAATGTTTTTTGAGTACATTTATAATATGTCAAGAGTCTAAAAATAGCCTAAAAATGTGACAAAAGTACATGTTTAAAAAAAATAACAATCTGAGGTGTTCTGCTGACTTTGTTCCAATAAAGCACCCTGTAATCTTTAAAACTGGCCACTGTTTTAGAAAAGTTATATACTATTTCAAGAGACTAAAAATAAACTAAAAACGTGGTGTTATTGTTTTAGAAAAAAAAGTTTTGTTTCAAGACCCTAAAAATAGTCTAAACCATAGATATAGAAACCAGAAGATGTAACCACCGTGATCGACAACAATCAGTCACATTCTAAGCTAATGTGGTGTATAAGATTACAGTTGATTTACCACATTGCCAAGTCTATCTAAATTACTTTCTAATAGTTTTCAGCAAATAAGAAACCTCTAATATTCCTGTTAAATATTGTTAATAATGACTGAATTATTAAGTACGTGTAAGATCGGGTTGAAGCAACTTTTGAAATACTACAAACCAAATATAATCTTTGTTAATCAATTATATAAAAAATAAGTACAGTGTTAATAAAAAAATTGGCCTAAACGTGGCAACCGCGCTTAGCTGCATCCCATTCATAAATTGTTCATGACTTATGACGCTTTACCACAGTTTATAGCTCTAAAGAATCAGTTCGCTCACTCTGCGTCGGCACTTTTGATCTCAATGTTCCAGTTTATACATTGCGCAACTCGGATTTGTATCCCTGGCGCATACATAATCAAATCATAATAGCCCAAGAGCCCACTGTAAATTTTTACCGCCATCTGATAATGAAATAAAATATACCCCAAAAGCTTGTAAAAACATTATTGTACTTTACCGAATGGCACCTGTGACAATCCCAATCTTGAGCAAAGTGTTTAAAAAAAAAAATTTATATTAAAAAAATCACATAAGGCATGACAGCGCTAATTTTGTTTGCCCTTAAAGTTTTCCAGATAATAACATATTGAAATATATCTTGATATATATATCGTTAACGGGAAACATTTTCTTCCTCTTAACATCGCACAAAAACATCTACACACGATTAGTAGGTAAAAAACATTAAAAATATGAATCAATTTTTGCTGATTTAAGAATTTATTTGTATGCCTATTGTTGTGATTCATTTTTACAGGTTGTCATAGAAACGACAAAAAAACTACTATGATTATGATTTAAAAGAATTGTCTAATAAGAGTTTATAATTATTATTGAATATCTCTGCCTTTTCAGAGAAAACACCATTATCGCTGTCATGTCTTATATGTAATTTTTTGAATATAAAATAATTTTTTTTAACCACTTTTCTCTGGATTACAGATTGGCACAGGTTCAATTTGGTAAAGTACAATGTTGTTACATGTCTTTGGAGCATATTTCATTTTGTTATCAGATGGCGGTCGTAATTTGTAGTGGGCTCTCTTACTATTACCAATTAAGCATTCAAACGATCTGTCAAACAATAGCTGTCAGTGAGAAGGTCTGGTATATCTAAGGGGTAGAGACATAGTCTTGCATCTTGAACGTGTTTTTTTATTCGAAATAATAGTCACAAAGCCTGCCAATTTATGAAAAAATGTATCTTATTTTTATTGTGTTTGACATAAAATATATAAATGTAATCCATTATTCGTGATTTTACGTATTGTAAACAGAATATATCGTATGTCGCAACCCTTGGATATATCAAATCTTCCCACTGGCAGTTCATTTGTTTGGAATCAACAGCAGTCTTCTGCGCATCCTGAATTTGTATCCATGGAGTGGATGTTATTTTGGAACATCCAATACACCTTTCCCCTTATTCGATCATTTCGCATTACTCATGCGCGAAAAAGTGCGGGTCTTTTGAATCTAGTAATTTTTGAAGCAACTTATTTTCTCTCTCTCTCTCTTATCCTCCCCTATAGAGAATTATTGTTGTGTTGGCTACAACGGTTGTCCCCTCCATGGTTGTCCCTGTCTGTCATCGTTCCAATAACAATAACAGTGTTAGCTGGATTGTCTCTGGTGTTAGTGTATATTTTTGTTTAGTTTCATAGGAGTTTATAGAAAATATTTTTTGATTTTATAATCCCAAGACAATGCGTTGTTGTGTACCCACTTGTCCAAATTCTGGACCAAACAGAAAAACCGAACGTTTTTTTGCCATTCCAAGCAAAAATAATATAAAACATCTCTGGTTAGCAGCAATAAAAATTAATCCTGACTTAATAACGGAGAATATCAAGGTAAGAATAATAAAATCTTACTAGTTGTAGTATCATATTAAATTTTGATTATAGTAGACTTACATAGATTTATGTTATAGGTATGTTCCTTGCACTTTAGAAAAGAGGATTGTTTTAATTTTTCGACAAAAGTGAAATTGAAGCCTGGAGTTATCCCCACTTTAAATTTAAATAATGTAGAAACAACAGAAAATATTCATATTGAAGATAATCCAATACAAATAAGAAAACGAAAAACTATCTTCAGTAGAAAACAAGCTAAAATAATTTCAACCTTTTGCATTGAAAAGTTCAGACAAAATGACAAAAAAATTTCATATTATACTGGATTTCCCAGTTGGAAGATATTTATTATAGCTTATAACTTTGTATTTAAATCAGAAAAGGGACCTGTTGGTGTCGTTCAACAGAGACAGGCTAAGGGAAACTTAAGGAAACATCATAAATTAACTCCTTTAAATGAATTTTTTCTAACTTTGATGAAAATAAGAAGAGGATTTGACTATGAAACATTAGCTGATATGTTCCAATTGTCAAAATCTGCAGTAGGGCGGATTTTTCTAGCATGGATAAATTTATTATATGAAAAATTGGCTGGTTTAAACATATTTCCCCATCGTGATGTGCTTTTAGATAAAGTCTCAGATGTATTTAAAAGGAAATATCCAAATGTAATAGGTAGCATAGATTGCACTGAATTTTTATTACAAACACCTTCTTCACTGGTACGACAATCCCAGTGTTATTCACAATATAAAGGATCAACAACTTTAAAAGCATTAATTATGATAAGTCCAAGTGGTGCAGTAATATTTGTATCTTCTCTTTATACAGGTATAAGTTATTTTCATATCACTGGGGTTGAAATTTAATGAAATTTTTTTCAGGTTCCATATCCGATAAAAAAATCGTAGAAGAAAGTGGGTTTATCAATCTTTTAAAGAAAAAGGTAGAAATTGGAGAACTAAAAAGAGGTGATATAATATTAGCAGACAAAGGATTTGATATTAAAACCATCCTAGAAGATGTGGGCATATCCCTTAATATACCAACTTTTCGTATATCTGGTATTCAGTTTCAGCCTAAAGAAATTGAATATATTAGACATATTGCTAGGGAAAGAATACATGTCGAAAGAGCAATCCGGAGGTTGAAATGTTTTAAAATTTTATCCAATAGAATTCCAATTTGTTTACTGGGTTCTATAAATCAAATTTTTACAGTCTGTTCTTTATTAACAAATTTTTTATATGAATTAAAGAAATAAATAAAGTTTTAATTTAATTAATGTTTATTTGCAATATACATATTATTTAAATTTTAGTTAATAAGAGTGAATATAAATTGTAGAAATATTAAAATGTTACTATTTAAGGACAAATTAGGACTACTATGTAGATAGGTGTCACACCAGCACACTTAAAAAATCAATATTTGTTGAAGGTCTAAAAAAGTATAGTTACCTTTTATTGTTAAAACATCACCTAATATTAGAGTCTTCAAAAAAAGATTAAGAACTATTTTCAAGTGTAAATTTTGTTTTCTATATTTACTTACATTAAGCATTTTTTGTAAATACCTTTCTTATTGTATATACTAGCATGTTTTTTTGCTAAATAAAGAATTTATTTATTCATACAAATATTCACTGAGATAAAAAGAGTCAACACTTGAACATGGAAGGATGTGGATTTATTGTTAAAAAAACAAGCATTTAAAAATTTAAATATATATTGTATAAGTCAGTTAATTTATCATACATATTAATACAAAATAATTCATTGAATTCAACCCGAATTATGTGGCATTCATTACTTTCTTTTAAATAAACACATAAATCGCACCACTTTAAACCTGTTATCAGCATACATCCCTGCACCTGATAAAAATAATTATGATTCTCCTTTAAACATAGTTTTTTATTCTCATCTTCCTGTAAGAAAAACGTTTTGGACTTTAAGGCTTCTTTTAAAGTATTATACTTTTTTGAATATGGACATTTTATTTCCAAAATGCCAAATTGTCCATTTTTGTCCTTAATAATGCCATCTGGACTAGCACCTAAATAGGGGGCATACGGATGAATAACCAAACCACAATCAAACACATCATGTTTAGTTATTGTTTTGTAAACATTTTTTCCATGTTCTTCATGTGTTTTGCCATGCTGTATTGCATTTACATTACTTAGGTCTCTGATTTCCCAAAGCTTGTTAAAATAATCTAAATCAATGGCCTTCTGTCTCTTGCATAAATTTCCAAAACAAGATGATGTAAAACGTTCACGTCTAAGCATGTGCCATTCATTGCAATTGCTCTGCAATTTGGTTCTTTCTTGTATTGAAGACGAATCTTCCATCGTAAATAAAAAAAAAGAATCCTTTCTTGGCAGTGGCTTGGATATTAAAATATTAATACACTCCATGTCCATGTTTGGCAAATTTATTGGAACAATATCATCCTCCATTGCATTTAATTTCTGCATACCTAATGTTGTCATGCTTTCATCTAAAAAAAAAATAAGATTTTTAATAATGCAGGTTACAAGAAAAAAATATGTAAACATAAAATATTCTAGGAAGTAAAACTTCTTCAAATATAATTAATTTACATTATATACAAAATTAAAGTAATTAAGAATTTAATATGTTTTATAATGGTATAATAAAGCTTATCATTACAGGGATTATCTCAAGAATACTAGGAACAGGTAAAAAGGGTGAATGATTGATATCTGATTGGTCATTTAACAGATTATCTAAATTTTTAAATCTATTTAGGTATTTCATGTGTCTCTAAATGGTTTAATTTAATGTCCTTGTTTTGTAAAATCTCACAATTTTCCTTATAAGAAATGTAGAATTTTTGTTTTTAATTAAACTATTGTAATGTTCTGAATGTGATTTATTTATTTCCAATTTAATTTAATAATAAGATATAATTGGTGAATGACTGAAACAATCAAGAATATATAAAATATGTTATTTACCTCTGTTATCTAGATTAAGTATATAAGAAAATGGAATATTTTCATTGATTTTCTTGAGTTTGCTTTTTAATATCTTTATTTTCGTTTCTCCAGAAACTTCCTTGCCAGCAAACGCTGTTTTTGGAGAAAATAAGTTTGGACAAACAGGTCTTTTCTTTCTATTTATGTTTGTGGGCTTCTGGAAAATTGTCTGCAAAATGCTTTCTGGGGCAATCTTTGAACCTCTCGGCTTATTCCATTCTATAGGTTTCGAAGTACATGATAATGATTCAGGAATTTCACTATCTCCACGAAGTATTTTATCTTGTAAATAAAATCCCAAACCAATAACGTGATGACAAGACTGTGACAACCTAAAATTATAAACAATAATTAACTACAAATATGGGTTGGGGGTCTTGATGCTAGGACAGTTCGGATCATTATCTCGACCCTAGCGGAACCCTTATCCAAATATGTATAATCAGCGATAATTGGGCATTAAAAAGGTAATAAGTACTTACCCAACTTCACAAGAGCAGTGACATTCTTTTAAGTTTAAAAAATCATTTTCCTTTCTAAATTCGAGGACGAGATTATGAGGCTTCTCATTTCTCTTCTGGCTATGAAAACATTTCGCTTTCACGGAAGGTTTAGATTCATTTATCCACACATCGTGAATAAAACCTTCAACAAAAAACTTGTAGCCCCTAGAATGCTGCTGTTGGGTGGAACCTGTATTATGTAGGCTACTAGAATAATTAAAACCTCTAACTATTCAAATCACTTTATTAAGTTTTAACGTAACACCAGGCACGAGGTAGCCCTGTAACAAGCAGTAGGTTATCTGTCTACTGTCAGAATCTAACACCTATTACTGATCTAGTACCTATGCAACCCTAACTACACACATGTGTATTGGGTGTGTAGGTACTATATTATACATCCTCCCTTTCTAGTTACAAATCTAATTTATTTGGTTGTTTGCTAATACGGCCTGAGCGGGTTATTACTACTTTACTTGACCCTGATCCAGGGTCAATACTTTGGTCAGAGCAGTCAACTAAAGAAGGAGCATGCGCATGAGGTTCAACAGTAGGTCTATATAATTCTAACTTATTAGTTTGGTCAGTACCAACACTATTAGAAGTTTTAGAAAAGTTATCATCAAGAATAGGATTATCAACTATCTGAAGAGGATTTTGAGATGGTCTTATGTCCTGTCTGTTTCTTCGAATAGTGTTGTTATGACAGTCCTGTAACAAATAGGATCTAGGCAATTCATGATAGTTATTCACTTTAGCAGGTTCCCAGGTTTTGGTATGATGGTTACGAACTGTGACATTCTGACCTGGTTGCAGGTCTCTGAGCTCTTTTGCGTTTTTATTAAAGTTTTTTATATTGAGCTCACGTTTAGCTTGCATTTTTTGTTGTACATTTACACACAAGGATGGCATCAATAAGTCTGCTGAGACAGGAACCTTTGTCTTGCAGACCCGACTGTTCAGGAGTTGTGAAGGTGAATACCCCATATGTTTAAGAGGAGAATTTCTATAATTTAATAGAGCTGAGTGTATATCTGCTTCTTTTCTATTTTCCAATGTTTTCTTTAGCAAATTTTTTGAGATGGACACTGCTTTTTCCGCTAGACCATTAGATCTAGGGAAATGGGGGCTTCGGAAGACTAGATTAAAGTTCCATTTCTTAGCAAAATCCCTAAATTTTTCACTGTTATATGGCACATTATCTGCCACTAACATATCAGGTGGTCCAAATCTTGAAAATACTGGTTCTATTTGTGCTATTGCGGTTTCTGCACTTTTGTCTTTTATTGGTAATAGTTCTAACCAATTAGAGTAGGCATCAAACAGAACAATGTAACTTTTTTGTCCATATGTAAAAATATCTGACCCTATTCTCTCCCAAGGTCTACTTGGAAGTGGATATGGTAGAAGTGTTTGTTTCGAATTTTTTCTTGCATATTTTTCACAAATTTGGCATGATTTAATGTATGATTTAATATCAGCTGTGATGCCTGGCCAATAAAATATAGTTCGAGCACGAGATTTTGTTTTTTCTATGCCTAGATGTCCTTCATGTAGTAACTTGATCATTTCTCTCTGTAACTTAAGAGGAACAACTATTTTATTGTCTACAAGAACAAGGTCATCACATATATGCAACTGCTCTTTTAGCTTATAATATATTTTAATACTGTCGGGTATTTTATTTTTCTGATTTGGCCACCCATTGTTAATGAAGTTAGTAACTTCAATTAAGTTAGGATCATCTAACGTCTCTTTTTTAAATTGTTCTTTTCTCTCTTCCGACATTGGCAGGGACTTAACAACTAAATGAACTGCAAATTCAATATCAACATCTGGTTTATGACCATTTTGGTTAATAACCGCCCTTGAGAGTGTATCAGATACATACATTTGTTTACCTGGTTTATAACATATGGTTAAGTTGTATCCTAATAGCTTAAGTCTCATCCTTAGAATTCGAGGAGAGCTAGATTGAAGTTCTTTCCTAAAAATCGACTCTAAAGGTTTATGGTCACTATGGACTTTTATTGGAAAACCATAGACAAACTGATGAAATTTTTTTACTGCAAATAGTATGGCCAGAGTTTCTTTTTCTATCTGGGCATACTGTTGCTCAGTTTTTGTCAGACTTCGTGATGCAAAGGCTACTGGTTTTCCATCTTGCAACAGGCATGCCCCTAGGCCATCCTTGGATGCATCTGTTTCAATTTCTATGAGCTTTTTTGAATTAAAATATGATAACACAGGTGAATTTGTTAATAGCTTTTTTAAATTATCAATTGACTTTTTGTGTTCATCAGTCCATTGCCATTCTATATCAAGCCTGGTTAAGTTACGCAATGGGGCAGTTATTTTTGACAAATTTGGGATGAATTTACCTAGAAATTTTACCATGCCTAAAAATCGTAACACATCATGTTTTGACTGTGGTGTGGGCATTTCTAATATTGCTTGAATATATTTTTTATCAGTCTGAACTCCCTTCTGAGAAAATATCTGACCCACAAATTTTACATTATTTTGTTTAAATTGTATTTTCTTATAATTAAATTTAATATTGTACTTTAATGCTCTATCTAAAACTCTTTTTAGGTTTTGGTCATGCTCAGCCTCTGTTGATCCTGTGACTATTAGGTCATCAAAGTATAACCCCACACCTTCAAGATCTCCAAATATTTCATAATTTTTTTTCTGAAAGACTTCAGGTGCTGAGCATATACCAAATGCCAATCGTTTAAATTGATAACGGCCAAATGGTGTTCCAAAGGTCATTAAATCAGCACTTTCTTTATCTAACTCTATTTGCCAATATCCGTCTTTCATATCGAGCACTGTAAAAAAATGTTTATTGTTTAATTTTCCAGCTATTTCATCTACAGATGGTATCAAAAAATGTTCTCTTTTAATGGCTTGATTTAATTCCTTTGGATCAAGACACAGGCGTAGGTCACCATTTGGTTTTTCAACAATGACCAGTGGATGCACCCACTCTGTTGGTTCATCCACTTTTTTTATTATTCCTTTCAACTCAAGATCACATAGTTTTTTCTTTAAAGGTTCATGCAATATTAGTGGTACCCTTCTTATGGCACTGATATGTGGTATGATGTTATTTTTTAAAGTTATGTGATGTTGAGTTGGGAATTTTCCTAAACCTTCAAACACGCTTGCATATCTACTGACAATGTCATTTACTGAGTTGAATTTTGTATTTTCTACTGAGTCGATTCTTTTTATTAAGTTAAATTGTATACATTCTGGTAGCCCTAACAAGGGGACATGTTTTTCAGTATCTACTACTATGAAGGAAACTTCTGACTGCTTATTATTTAAAGTGCAATTGAGTTTCACTTCTCCTAAGCTTTTGAGCCTAAAGTTAGGGTTACCATATGACACTAATGAAACATTTGTTTTAATTAACTTATAAAAAGGAGCAACTTTGTCAAGGACTTTTAGGGGTAAAATGCTAACCTCTGCTCCTGTGTCAAGTTTAAATAGGACAGGCTTATTATTCACTACTATCTCCTTGGTCCAGCTGTTTTCTTCATCCTTATGATTTTTCCCGACCGCATTCACATAAAACTCATTTTCACTTCCACTGTCAGATTCACTCACACAAATTTCCACTTCTTGAGATGCTGCTTCAGCCACTTCATACACTTGTTTCTTGATTCTCCTGCTTCTCTGCATGTTTTTTACTGTAGTATCATTTGTTCTTTCTTCTTTCTTTTTGTATTCCCCTGTTTTACACACACTGGCAAAATGATTGCGCCCTTGGCACTTGGCACAAGTTTTTCCCCAAGCCAGACAGTTTCCTCTTTCATGGGAATACCCACAATAATGGCAATTATTTTTTATTGTGTCTCTCTTACTGAATCTCACCTCATTAACAGAGGTTTCATTTTGTAGTACTTTTGATTGGTCCTTACTGATTTCTATAGCACGACACATATCTATAGTCTTTTGCAATGTTAAATTTGCTTCGCGCAGTAATTTTTCTTGAGTGGCCTTATTGTAAATTCCCACTACAATTCGGTCACGAATCATGTCGTCCTGTTCTGCATACTCGGTTGTCTTGATACCTTTTTTTAATTCTGTGACAAAGTTATCGAACAGCTGACCTTCTTTTTGTACAATACTGTTGAACATGAATCGTTCGAATATCACATTTTTCTTCGGAGAACAGTATTCATCAAATTTTTTCTTAACAGTCGCAAGATCTTTTGTTTCGCCTTCAAATTTAAAGGTATTGTATAGTTCTAGAGCATCATCTCCAATGAGATTCAAGAATACGGCTACTTTTTTCTCCTCGGGCTTTGTACTAATCCCTGCTGCAACCAAAAACAAGTCTATTTTTTGGCTAAACTTCCTCCAATTATCGGCAATATTGCCATCGAGCTGCAAAGGTTCTGGCGGTCTAAACAAGCCTTCCATTTCTAGTCGGAATTTTCTGTTCTATTTACGTTATTAGACCTTAATTAACCTGACACCATGTATTATGTAGGCTACTAGAATAATTAAAACCTCTAACTATTCAAATCACTTTATTAAGTTTTAACGTAACACCAGGCACGAGGTAGCCCTGTAACAAGCAGTAGGTTATCTGTCTACTGTCAGAATCTAACACCTATTACTGATCTAGTACCTATGCAACCCTAACTACACACATGTGTATTGGGTGTGTAGGTACTATATTATACAGAACCATGTTCCTCGAAAAACTTTTGAGCATCGCCAAAATTAAAATGTTTAATACACTGTAGATTTTTTTGCCACATCTCCATAATAAAATAATCAAAATCAAAAACAAACAATCACTATCAAAGACGAGAACACAATGACATTTGCCGACTGTCATCCGTGTCATCGGCATTTGACACTCGGGGTAGGAAACATAACAATAACAATTTTTGGTTACTTTAAGAGGGGGTAAGATTCGCGCATGAGTAATAAAGACCATCAAAAAGGAGATAGGTCTATTAGTCCGAGTGAGTGAACTGATTCTTTTAAGCTATAAACTGTGGCTTTACTATCGTTTTTGTACAAGGTTAAAGTCGTTTTCCAGTGTGAAATATTTTCGAACCATTATTTTAAACTTAATTCAAAATGACGTCACTAATTTTAAACTTAATTCAAAATGACGTCACTAAACAGAACGCTGGAAATCGTAAGGTTCGAACCTATGACGTTAGCTGTCTGTGACGTTGCAATTAAAAGATAAACATAACCTATGTTAATTTTTTTAATATACCAGCCCTGAATTCGTGTAAAAAAGTTTTGTTTTGTGTATTGTGTTGAAGTTTGAAGTTGAAATGGATTTGATAACATTAATGATAATTGACGAGGAAAATGAGTTAACACAACAGTTTATTACTATTAAAAATTTTGTTACTAATAGTGATAATATTGAAAGTTTATGTTTAATTTTAAACAACATTAATACTCCTCATGTTAGAATACCGGATTATTATGAACAGTGGCTGCAGAGCTATTTGGAAACCGATTTTTATTCTTTATTTAGAATGAATAGAGATACATTTTACAGACTTTTACACCAAATTGAAAGACAAATCGGCCAAAGGGAATATTTTGGAGGAAGGCAACCTATTTGCTTAGAAAAGTGTTTATTAATGACAATATGGTGGTTAGGAAAAGGAGAAAGACTCATTTCTGTTTCAGATAAATTTAATGTTACGATATCCTCAGTGTACCGTTGTACAAGTTTAATTCTAGGGCTTATAAATAATCTTTTAAAAAAGTTTATTGTATGGCCGGATATTCAAGAGGCTGTCAAAATTGAACAAGATTTTTTGGTAAAAGCTGGTTTCCCTGGTAAATTGTGTACATTAGTTTATAATTATTATTATTTAATTATTTTTTATAGGTGTTATAGGGGCAATAGATGTATGTAACATTAATTTTAAATGTCCAGAACAAGAACAAGAGAGCTATATCGATAAAAATATGAAGCATTCCATTAAATTACAGGGTATAGTAACAAGCCAAAAATTTTTTACAAATATTATGGTTGGGTTTCCAGGTTCTGCCCATGACAGTAGGGTAAGTATAATATTGTATTGTTACAAAAACAGTGAACTAACTACCTATCCGATTATTGTAGGTATTTCAGAATTCTAAAATTTTTCAAGATGTTGAAGGAGATAAATATGGACAATATTTTTATAATGAATTTTATCATATTATTGGAGACAAGGCTTATCCTTTAAAGAAATGGATTTTAACACCTTATAAGTAAGTTATCTATTTAACATAGCACTCCTCTATTTTCTTGTCTTCCTTGTGTAAGATGATTGTTAAAGTTTTTTGTTGTTGCAGGAATCATGGTAATCTTACACCAAGGCTTACTAACTATAATAAATGCCACAGTAAGACTAGGATTGCAGTGGAACATACATTTGGGATTTTAAAATCTAGGTGGCAAATACTGAAATGTATTAATGTAAACAGTATTGAAAAGTCGATCGATATTATTGCTGCTTGCTGTGTGCTTCACAACTTTTGTCATGTTAATACAGACTTCTGGGAAAACTATGAAGTGATTCCAATCCAAAATCATTACAATCCATACCAGGATGTTGAAAATGTAGGAATTGTTAAACGATTTGAAATTGCCAATATATTATGGCGAAATTAATTGCCACATTTGTATCATTATAAAATATATTTTCAAAAAACCAGCCTTCCTTGTTATTTTTGAAATTGGGATATAATACTACTTGAAAAGACACTTGTAGGTAGTGAGGGGATAGGCCCTGAATGTATCTAAATATCCATTGAATCAAGTAGGAGAAATAAATACACATAAGATGCATTTAATGAAACATTAGTGATCTCATATGATATCAATCACTCTCGTTCTACGATATACATGACAATAGATATCGCTTCGTATCGATCCATATCCTTTTGGAGCATTTCATTTTTAAGCTCCTTTCTGTTGCGATCGCGAAATTTGAGCGGGTAAACTCATTAAAACGACCTAAAACCTATCGCTATTTGCGATTGCCTAAAAAATACATCTTTAATAACCTGGTAGAAAGTAATAACAAACAGCACTGAAATATCGTTTGCTTTTAATGAATATTTTCTTGATAGTGTTGGAAGCATTGTTCAAAGTATTGATAATAGTTATTCTTGGTGTAATGTTAACTGTAACTTATATAAAAAAACTTGCTAAATATGAAATATATTTTAATATATTACGAAAAATGGTAAATAATCTTGATAATAAATTTTCGTTAAATGAAACGTTTAACTGTAGAGTGATAAAAATAATCTAATTAATACATATTTACGTACTGGAAAAATACCTCAAGCTCTAAAAACTAGCACAATTATTCCTATTCAAAAAATTAATAATACTACTAAATCTGAAGAATTTCGCCCTATTAATATTTTACCCCCTATTGAAAAACTTCTGGAAGTTGCAGTGTATGAGCAACTATTGAAACATGTTACTGATAATGCAGTTTTGATTAATAATCAATCTGGTTTTCGCAGAGGATTTTCTTGTGAGTCAGCATTGCAGTTTACGTTGTGTCACCTTAAAAGTAATTTCGATAAAAACAAATACAATGTTGGTGTATTTCTGGGCTTACGTAGAGCTTTTGAGACTATTGATAGAGAGATACTAGTAATTAAACTAAAACAATATGGTATACAGGGTAGTGTACTTGACTGGCTTTGTGATTACTTGCAAAACCGCAAACGAGTTCGTTATGGTGATCAGATATCTTCTGAACTAGAAAATGATAGAGGAGTACCGCAAGGTAGTGTGCTTGGTCCACTGTTTTTTTATCTTATATATGAACGATATGGAACTAGTCATAAACTGCTTTATTAATCTATTTGCAGATGATACCTTTATTGCATGTAGTGATTCAAACTTAGAAAATGCCGTTCAAAAAATGAATGATGTCTTAAAAACTCTTAGTAAATATTTATCAATTAATAAATTAAAACTAAATGTCGAAAAAACCCATGCAGTGATATTTACATCTAAATACAAATATAATTTACTAAATTTAAATAATATGAATTTATCTATTAACAATGAAAGAATAGAAATTGTTACATCAGTTAAGTACTTGGGGTTTTACTTAGATAATTCTTTAAACTTTGATGTTCACTTTGATTATATTTACAAAAAAATATTAAAAATTTTTTTTTAGAGAATAGCGCAAAATTTATCAGTTAACACAAGAATTACTGTTTACAATAGGATCATTCAACCTCATTTTGATTATTGTGCATCTATTTTGTACTTACTAAAACTCAATAAACTAAACTAGCTTCAAAAACTTCAGAACCGTGGTATGAGGATAATCTTAAGAACTAATAGATTTACTACTATAAGAAATATGTTATATTCTCTTAAATGGTTTTCAGTAAGATAGGTTATTTTATTTTTCCATGATTTTGGTTTATAAAATTGTAAATCAGATAGCTCCAAAATATTTACAATGCATCACATTTAACAAAGATGGTCATTCACACAACACAAGAAATGTTAATATAATATATATGAATACCGGATAGAGGTAGCTAATATAACAATAGTTTTGTTGTGTTGTATTATGTTTCGTACTCATTTATTGTAAATTTATGTAAATTATTTTTTATGCTTTTGAAGTCGATTGTTTTACTGTGTTGAATTTAATTATTTTTTTTAATTTCTTACTTAAATAATAACTGCCATGTTTAGCAATTGTATATTGTATTTATATATATATATATATATATATATATATATATATATATATATATATATATATATATATATATATATATATATATATATATATATATATATATATATTTTTTTATTATGCTTTAATTGTAATTTGTGTTTTATATGTATATTAGGGGTTCCTAATTATTAAATAAATGATTATTATATAATGACAAAATCAATAAAATACAACACTTAAAAATAAAAAATATTGCATATTGTTGATCAAAACTCCTAGTAACAATAAACAAGTTCAGTTTCAATTGCAATTAAAACTAGAATCGTCGTTCTGCACAAATCTCATCATTTTAGAATTATTGCAGTTATAAGGTGCAATTTGAAGTAATCTCTTATGAATATTTTATTGTAATAAATAAAAATCAAATGAAAAAAACATTTAGGAACAAAACCAAAGTTTACTTATATAAAATAAAAAACGAACAATTTAACAAAAAATACAAAAACATTTAAAAAACAAAACCAAAGTTCACCTACACCTAATAAAAAAATCAAACAAATACAACAAAAATATAAAAAAATCAAACAAATACAACAAAAATATAAAACTTTAAAATTATAACAAAAACAGCTTCTTAAAGTTGTTAAGTTTAAAACTGAGAAACATGTTTAATTCTCAGTCCTGTTAATCACTACTGCTGGTGGAATCATGACGCTTTCTTTTTTTATTTTGTTTTGGTTCCAATTTTCCAATCAATGCCATAATTTGTTGATGCCTACTTTCATTTGTTTCTTGAAAAAACTGCATCATTGTCCCAAATTCCTCTTTTCTATCTTTTTGGCTTTGTTTTTGTATACTGACAAGTTCCTGCATTGCATCAGATTTTGTTTTGGCCTTTTTATTAGCAGGAGATATATTTTCAAATCGATTACATCTCGATGTTGATGGTTGTGGCTCACCAAAATCTGAAGTAGTCGGGATGGCATCTTTAAATTTTTGAAAGTTTTCATTTGGAGCTTCCGCAGCAGAATCTATAATTTTAGCAGGGTTAACTTTATGTTTGTCTCCTAATATTTCGTCAAGTTCATCGAAATATTTAGGAAGGCTTATTTTACCCTGCCCTGTCGTCCTTTGCAAATCAAAATATTTAATATATATTTTTTGCAAATTTGCAAATTTTTGCCTAACTTTCTCTCTTCCCTCTGTACCTAATCCAACATAAAAACCCATTTCATTCATCCTAACTGCGATTTTACTCCACAATTCGTTTTTAGTAGTCTTTTTATCGTCAAATTCCCAGCTAAACTTTTTCCGTAAAGATATCAGCGCTAGCGTTGCAATGTGATCTGCTTCGGTAGGATTTTTTGAACTTTTCCATATAGTACAGACCGTATTAGTAGTAGAATTCGTAGGTATATTGTTTTCTTTGTCAAGTTCGGCTTTTACTAGTTCATAGTATTTTGATGCATATTCTGGATCTAAAATGTAAAAACAGGTATAAATAAATAAAATACTCCTTTAAACTTCAATCTCCTATTACCTCTCAGTTGTATGGCAGTCTCTTCATCTACTGTTACCAAAATGTCTTTTAACTTAATTTTAAACATTATTAATAATAAACGCTAATAAAAACCAAAAACAAGCAACCGCCTAAACCCCTCCAGTTGTTTCTTCAAACTGCGTCTTTTTATTTTTCTATGGCGTCTAACGTCCTTCCTCCATGCAAGGTTGCCAACTTTTCAAATTCCATTCACCGTACCGCGCAATTCAAATTACCGTATATGGCCTCCCAGTACCGCACACTTTTATTTTGTAAAAAAACTATTTTGTAAATATCTTTTTGTCGGGCTTCTAAAAAAAATGCCTTCTCATAGGGTTGCCACCTGTTCTTTTTTGAAAAAGACAGTCCTTTTTTAAAGCTTAAAATGTCATTTTTTATGGCATATGTCCTGCTTTACTCTTTGAAAGGGAACCGGCTTGTACGAATATATACAAGCTGAGACCTCTGTTTTTTTTTTTGAAGCTCGGCAGAAAGCCGAGGACTTTTTTTGTTACACACTTGTGGACCTTTTTTTTCAGTAGAAGAATGATGGCCTTTTGTATACCGGATCGATCCTCTATCAGCATCATTGTCCAAAAAATATGTATTAAAAGAAAAACGAACGCGCATAACAAAGTATAATCTAAAAAACAAATCTTCTAACAAAACTTTAAAAATATATTAAAGAATTAAAAATTTTAATTTCATTTATTTTTAAAAGCATACATTTTTCACAATTTGGACTGAAGCAAAATTCCCGTTTTGAGTTAACTTTTCCCTTTCTCACTTTTGTGTTGAAAATTCCCGCAAAACGGGAAATTTCCCTCCGGTTGGCAACACTGGCTCTAGAGCACGGTTCAATTTTCAAGAACCTAATTTAAACCCGGTCCTTAATGACGTCACCGTTTCAACGCTGGAAAACGTTCAGTTCCAAACATACGAAAAATTTTCAAACCAGAATACCGCTGGAAAACACCTTAAGTAGTATCAGTTGTCAAATCGTCTTTATTGTTTCTTATACTTTTTGGACAATATTAAACATTTTATTCTGCAAATATGGTTAGAAAGTGTAAAGTATGCAAAGAATTGTATTATCTAAATCCAAATTTATTGTTCTACAAGTAAGTTTAAATTGAAGTAAATTATAGGTTATATTTTTTAATTATTGGCGTATCTGTAGTGTATAAAATATTTGTACATTTATAAACAAGCATATATTTATTTTACTTTTTAAATTACATTTAAAATTGATACTAATAACTGTTTCAGGTTTCCTGCAAATTTTAAGATAAAAAAGCTTGGTTTGGTATTTTGGGAATCAATTTGGAACGGGTGCTCTAGCCATTTTGAGGATAGCAATTTCTTATTATGCTAGTTCAAAACAAGTTAATCTTCCTAACACCTCAAGGTAATCATAGTATAAATATATCTTCTTTTGCACCCTCAAAGTATGTGATTGCATATCATTAAATATTTATTCCTTTTGTAGCTCTCCATCAGTTTCTAAAGAAGTTGGTATAGATGATTTATTCCATCTCGCAAGGTATACCATTAAATATATAATTTAAATTACTAAAAAATATCTTATAGTTGACTATAAAATTAGTAGAATAGCTCTGCAGGTATACCTATATATTTTTTTTTAATAATTGTCTGTTATGTGTTGTTAAAATTTTAATCGGATTATATCCTATCCAGGGCATGCAGCACTACTACTACAAGTAGTTTAATGAATCAGATAGTGAACCGCCAACTGCAAGTATCCTACAGGTTATCCCAATTTTCAAAAGGTATGAAATTTTTTAATCAAGTACATAATAGAAATATTGAAACTATGTCATGAAGTTATGGTAAAATAACTACATTTTTAATTGCAGAACAATAACTTATCAAATAGAACATGTTGTTCAAAAATCTGATTCATCCACAACTTTAACGACCTCTGAAACTGAAAAACATGTAATGGCTCTTATAGGATACGAACCACATACTTCACAATATACAGCCACGTTTAGAGGAAAGCTTTTTTTTTTTTTCGAAAAAAATTTTACGAATACCCCTTCACACGCTGAAACAGAAGGGGTTTCTGTTATTTTTAAAAAAATTTAAATTGTTGGTAATCGTTCCCATGTTTTAATAAACTTTGACTGCACCCGGAGATGGAAAAGTTTTCCGAAACATATGTAGTGCTGTGCTAAACAATAAAAAATAAAAACGACCGAATAAACCAAGGAAATTTTTATTTATACAAAAAATTATTATATTATGTATCCAAGCAATGGATTTACATTTTCAAGGTAGCGAATATTCTGTTTCATTGATGTATAAATCAGACAATCAAAAGAATGTAAACAACAGTTTCTTTTTCATATGTATTGCACACAATATAATCTATAATCAATAACATATCCTATACAATTTAATAAAAATTTAATTCAAAAAAGATTGGACTTACACAATTGAAAAAGAGTATAGGTAACTTAAATAGGTCATTTAGAAAGCAAGTATGTACTTGATTCACAAGAGGTAGGAAAATAATTTTATAAATATATAAAAGTATAAGAAGACGCTATACTAACAGCCAAATTATGTAAATGTGTAAAACACTTGAACAAATCTTTCCTATTATAACTAAAATAAAGTTGGTTTAAATTGTTTTATATATGAACAAAATCAATATCAATTTTTCATATGTACTATCCAGTTATACTTCATATTTGTAGAGTTGTTCAATCGCAATTGTTGTTCAAAACAAAGCAATGCATAGCTATGATGTTGCATTGTTATTATTTGTTGTATCCAGTTAAGGGACATTTTAAAAATATTTAATTATTAATTGCATACTTTACTCTCCAGTCTCTAAACGAATTATAGCATCAGAAGTATTGATAAGAACTAAAAGATCTCTTTTCAGGAAATATATATGAATTCTTTTCAATATATGTAAGTATGTTACTCAAACATCATACTTCTTGAAACCTTTCCTAGAAAATTGCACAGTTTTCTGTAAATTAATAGTGTATTAGCAATATTATATTTTAAAAACATATGTTTAAAATGTTACATTGGTCATCATACTATTTATAAATTGTTTAAATATCGTTATTCTTAGCTTTTGAATAATACATCATTGTGTAAATAAATATATAAATAAAAATTTTAACAAAATTCTTTTATTACTGTACCATTTTCCTGTTAATGATACGCCCATGGCAATAATTATCAGTAATGTAAACAACGACGCCATTTTCAACCTTATCTGACGTTTAATGTTGGTGTGTAAACAAACAATATTTATGAATGGGTTGTGGTAGATGTGATTATAAGCATTGGCCTTAAGAACAAATATAATACATTTTGTAGAATGAAAACTTACATTAGCATTGGTGATAGAACAAATACGGTTTCCTAGTAGAATTTGCTGGATAAAAACTTAAGTTTATTAGCACTGGCCATAGAAAAACAGTTTTCTACTAGAATTCTGCCGAATGAAATGCTACACTTCAAAAATTTAAACAATTTGACATTACGTTTAACAAAAAATAAATAAATGAAAGCTGTAAATTGCTTTTTATTTTTTAAATAATTGAACACTGCTCAGAAATGGTAAGGATAAAATTTTGACGTTCTCGTTTAAGATTAACGGCTAAAAACTTTTTTTTTTCAAATTTATCGTGGGTAATGTCAAAAATCAGAACAGTAACACTGCACATGTTCCTTATTTTTATTAATGCCATTGAAAAAAAAAAGTCAATCAAATACAACAATTTTCTCAAATATTTGATTGGTAGTACATACAAATGAATAATGGTAAATCATTTTTTAACCAAATACAATTTTATAAATAATCAAGTGAAAATTGGAAAAATCTTATATATAACACGTTACGAAATGCCGTTTTATGTAACTCGTTCTTTTGCGAGACTTTTGCTCTGCTCGTCCCGCATATACTTACTCGTTACAGAAAATAAGGCATTTGGTAACTGGTTACATAAATACCTATTACACAAAGATAACGTCTTGGATAACGTGGTAATGTCGTATCCCAAATATAAAAATAAATACTAAAAATAATATTTCATTACTTATAAATTAAACTCATTAACTTTAAATAATAAATATATTTTGATGGATTAGTAGAATTAATTAAGAAGGTGAATATTCAAATATAAAAAATATAGGGAAAGTAGTTTTAATATGCTCCACCTCTATATTGCCTCCTCTGTTATTGTTTCCAGTCAGTGGCTTTCGTCCTTCACAGCGTCGCACTGTTAGCATGTGCATTTGCTCTGTATGCAAAATTTTTTCATATTATTAACTGGTAGGTATGATCAAACATTTGTTGTGTACTTTAAAAACAATATTATTATTCAGATTATGTGCTTCGTTTCCAAACTCTTTTTATATGGTATGTTACTATACAACTAGGTGTACCTCTTAAGAGTCTTATTGGCTAAAATTAAATCCGTTTACCAAATATTTGGAGAGGCGTTTTACACCACTTAATTACAATGAGCCCTGCAATGTGATTACAATACACAGTCAATAATAAGGTTAATCATTAATTTTTATTTTAGAATATAGGCAGAGTATATGTTAGAAAAACTAGAGGTGCGTGGAGCGAAGCTGCAATGGCCAGTACTATAGAAAAAGTCAGAAGTAGACAAATGGGTGTAAATGCAGCTAGTAGGGAGTATGATATACCTTCAAGAACTTTAAGAAGACACATTGTTATGAACAGCTCTAAAAAATATCTTGGTAGAGAACATGAAAGAAGACTAGTCTTACATATTCAAACTCTTGAAAAAGTGGGGTTTGCTTCCAATAAAAGCGACGTAAAAAAGTTGGCGTTCGAGTTTGCAAAAAAGTAGGCATTAAAAACTGTTTTCCCAAAAATGAGAAGTCTGCAGGCAAAATTTGGTTAGACGGATTTATGAAGAGAAATACGGTTTTATATGTTAGAAAGTCTGAAGAACTATCACTGGCCCGAGCGCAAGTAATGAATAGAAAGGAAGTCGGTCATTATTTTGAGCTGTTAATAGAAAATGATTTGTTAGATAAGCCGTCTAACATATCTAATATAGGCGAAACTGGAATCCAAGAGTGAATAACAAAGCAGAGCGAGTTATTGCAACAAAAGGCGCGAAATATGTCTACTCTTTGCTAAGTACGGAAAGGGGGAAACATATTTCATTAATAGGATGTTGCAATGCCAAAGACACTTTCTTTTTATGAGTGTTGATAATGAAAGGTAAATACAAAAAAAAACAGATTTTATAGATGGACTCCCTCCTGGCTCCGACGTTTACATGAACCAGAAAAGTTCGTACATTAATATTGTTTATAAAATGGTTTTGGGAATACTTCATTCCCAGAAAAGGTACCAGCAAATATTTGCTTATGTTGGACGGTGATGCATCGCATTGTAATGCGATAGTACTTTTAAACTTGGCGACAGAGAACGATATTGAACTTTTGCCTTCCAAGGGCATCACAGTCTCTGAATAAGTCATTCTTTGAGCTTTTAAAAAGGTTTGATATGCAGGAAACGAGAACATGAATGATTCACCATAGAGAAAGAAAGCTTAACATATACAATGTTTCTAGATTGATAGGAAGGATTTAGGCCAGAGCAGCGTCTATTAATAATGCAGTATCAGGATTTAAAGCAACTAGCATTTATCCATATTACTCATCAATCATTCCTGAACATTTTTTTGTCATCTTTAAAGCAGCTGAGGTTAATACCGTAACACTAAATCAAGAGGCTACTGAAAAAAACTATCATCCCATAAAATGATATGGAAGTTGAAGTTCAATCAGGTGCTGCAGTCGAAGAAGAAGAAACTCCATCAAAACTTCTAAGAGAAATTATTCCTGAGCCAAATATACCAGTCAATATCTCCAAGAGAATGCAGTCTGCTACAATTCTAACATCATTTGAGAATAAAGAAAAACGCCAGATTTTTAACTGACAAAAAAAGCTACTGTTGGCAAAATATAAAAAAAAAAGATTGTAATACAGGGTTCATCTGGTATAAAACCTAAAAGACAAATCGTCAAAAGTAAGAAAATGTCTTATGTCTCTTCTTCAGACAATTCATCAGTAGATATACAGTGCCCGTCATCTGATGAGATCTCCGATAGTACTTAAATAGTACTTAACATATCTCTACACACGCCACGGACAGTTTTTATACTTTGTGGCAATGGGTAGTTTATTTGTATGTACCTAAAAAAAAAAAAAATATTTATATTATTAAAAAAAATGTATTTAAATAAAAAAAAAATTTATTATATTTAATTTTTTGTACATTTTTCAAATAAACTTTTATTATTATTATATTGATGAAACAGACTGCGTTGAGTGTGAAGAACACTATTATTCCACCAAATCAAAAGATTATTAGATTCAGTGTATTGTTTGTGACAGATGGCTGCATGAAAGCTGCACAAAGTACGCACAAATATGTGCAACAATTGTGGACGTTAGAAAAAACGTGCAGAAAATAAAAAGTAACGTGTCAGTGCCTATGTTTATTATTTTTTTTTACTGGACGTATTCTCACCCCCCGTGGTGAGTATTTTTTTTAATTTCACTTACCAACTTTAAAGTGGTTTAAGATGTAATACTGCTTAAGTCTCGGATATGCAAGTGCTTCAGTTATTTAGTTATGACTTATTTTCATAATAAATGCTTTGAATTTTGAGTAATTGATTTTTTTGAAATATGGAGCGTATTATACCACTTTATCCTGTGTTCCTAATATAACCATGAGGACTATACTTCCTTATACAAAAAAACTTATTCACACACTCGTATCCCAAACACGAATAAGTCATTAAAGGTAACTGGGCGTTTAATATTTCTTTAATTTAAACAAGAATAAATCATAATAAAAATAATTATTGAGAGTACGCATACCACTTACATCATTACGGTACCGAGCGTCAACCCGAAAACATTTTAACTGCAACACAATTGTTTTCGAGATATCTCACAAAATTATTTGCAGTGATTTTCATTATTGATCGAGAGACATCCAATTTTGAAGTTAAATTACTGAACCGCTGTTTTATTAAAAAAAATAGTTAAAAGTTTTAATAATTGTAGTCCAATTAAATGTAATAAAAGTACGCACAAAATTTTCAATATTTCCTTGTTAATTGTAGAAAAATTTTTATTTGCATAAACTTACCGACATGTTTCGATGAACAACACCACATTCTTTACTAATATGTATAAGTAGGTGATCTGATGGTATGTATTTACCATAATACAAAAAAAAACAGATGTATGATACTTAGCCGTCGAAATCTCGTCGAGTTCGCGCATAAGGTATTATGGTGTGGAACATAGTTATCTTGTTGAACATGAGCCAATTAAAATTTATTTTCGTTCTCTCTCTTCAATCAGCTGATACATCAAATTCGTTAAAGCCCCGTCTTCCACCACAATACGTCACCGTGACGCATAGTATCAATCTGTATAATATTGAATTTTCTTTTTATAATATCATGTGTATTTTCGAGATATTTCGGGTTTTATTCTGGCCATAAAACATTTGTTTACATCAAAAATATGATTTTATCGGGGCAATTTAAAATACACCTTAAGCAAAATAAAGTATATCCAAGGAATAAATTACTTTCTTTTATTTATTTAAATCGAGAAAGGTAAACAGATCACACTGTGTGGAACTTTAAATATGAATTTGGACCCGTTTTCGAATTGATGATTTCGGCTATAAAATAAAAAATTCATAAAAAAAGTATTAGGTATATAAATCTTACATTTTATATGTCTAAGGCTATCAAATACCGTTAAATTTAATAAGCTATATTTAATAGTTTGTCGATAATCTCATTTGAACAGGCGATTGTACCATTATACAAATTTTACCATAATACCCTTTACAAAATTCACATTATTCCAAAAACATTTTTATATATTTTTTTAATATACCTACTGCCGAGCAATATTTAAAATATGACAATTATGCAATGTGAACAAAGTACTTAATAAAATATTGGTAATTTGTTAAATTATTTAATTTTGAATTGAATAACAAAATTTTTTATTTGCAGATTTCCGTTCTTCTAAATCAAGATCGAAACATATCGACGGACATTTTGGGAAAGACTTGATATGTGAACTTTGTGGAAGATTCATGACAAAAATGAATTTTTCTCGGCACCAATTTGTTCATGTAGTAAAAAATAGACCAAGAAAAGTTTCTCTGAAAATCAATGACGTTTCCAGCATACAGGCACATTTAAAAATTCACAATAATGAAAAATCATTTAAATGTGACATTTTTTCAAAAGTATTTAATCAAAAATCCCATTTAAAAGAACATTTATTAATTCACAGTAATGAAAAATCATTTAAATGTGACATCTGTTCTAAAGGATTTAATCGAATATCTTATTTACAACAACATTTATTAATTCACAGTAATGAAAAATTATTTAAATGTGACATTTGTTTAAAAGGATTTAATCGAAATTGTAATTTACAACAACATTTAATAACTCACAGTAAAGAAAAACCATTGAAATGTGACATTTGTTCCAAAGGATATAATCGAAAATTTAGCTTACAACAACATTTAATAATTCACGATAATGAAAAACCATTTAAATGTAACATTTGTTCAAAAGGATTTAATCATAAATGTAATTTACAACAACATTTATTAATTCACAGTAATGAAAAATCTTTTAAATGTGACATTTGTTCAAAAGGATTTAATCAAAAATCTTATTTACAAAAACATTTAATAATTCACAGCAATGAAAAACCTTTTAAATGTGAAATTTGTTCCAAAGGATTTAATAACAAATCTAACTTACGAAAACATTTAAAAATTCACAGTAATGAAAAACTATTTATATGTGACATTTGTTCCATAGGATATAATCGAAAATTTAGCTTACAACAACATTTAATAATTCACGATAATGAAAAACCATTTAAATGTAACATTTGTTCAAAAGGATTTAATCGAATATCTTATTTACAACAACATTTAATAATTCACAGCAATGAAAAACCTTTTAAATGTGAAATTTGTTCCAAAGGATTTAATAACAAATCTAACTTACGAAAACATTTAATAATTCACAGTAATGAAAAACTATTTATGTGACATTTGTTCAAAAGGATTTAATCACAAATCTAATTTACGAAAACATTTAATAATTCACAATAATAAAAATCTGATGTGTCCAACACATGACTTTCCTATCTAGTTATTACAAGCTTTTTCCGATTATTTTGTAAAACCTATTGCAGCACCTCTATAAATGTTTAATTTAATTTTTGTGAAAATGTTAATAATAAACGCAGATTTTTTATAAAACTTTTTTATAATAAACACACTTTTTTCTTAACACTTTTTCGTAATGAAAAAAATTATGGAGATCGATATCGCAAACAATTTTTAGTTCAATAATTTTCATAAAAATCAGAATTTTGCACATTTTGTCAAATTTCTCGAATACGGACCATTTCAGGAAATTTTGACTTACAACAGAAATTATAGATAATATTAGAAGTAACTTTTATTTGAACAATTTTTTTTCTCCAAACATAAATAACAGATATAAGTAGTATGTAAAGTGTCGCTCCTGTCTCAAGTTCGATCTCAAATCGAGCACGTGTAGTTTTAGTATATGTATAAAAACAGTAAGAATCTAAATATTTTCTTTTATTTAAATACGTTTACTTTCGTAATTTTTTTTTTTCTTATAAATATAAAGCAAAATGGAATAGTTATTCAAAAAACTAAACCACTCATACGAGTTTGTAAAACCACAGAAGAAAGAACAATACAGAAAAGAAAGTAATGGTCGGAACTTTGAAGTTGAAGGGATAGAAATATTTGACCTTGAGTTCCACCACAGATACTCTGAGAAAATATAACTATTCACAGTACACGCGAACGTAGCTATTCACTGAACCTACACTGCGAAAACTACATTTCTCTTTTACAGAATTATGTGTCATATTTTCTTCGAGCATATATATTTCATAGAGTCCGCATTCAACAGAGTTTGTTTTGGTTATGCGGGGAAATAGGTAGACACTATTTTCAGTGTCGCATCATTTTTACGGGGTTTGTAATTAATATAATTAATAAATTTGATACATACCTTTAAAATACTTTAAATTATGCACATATTTTATAAACTTGCCTTATTTAAGTAGGTATCTAGTAATAGTAAACTATTATTATTTATTAATATTATTTGTGTTGGATATATCAGATTTTTTTTTAAACATCAGAAAGTGTATAACGGAAAAATGAAGGTTGAAATAATAGGCAATAAAAAAGATAAAGAGCTTATATTTAAAAATAAAAAATAGATTACTAAATAATATACTACAAATAGAACTCAAGCTAATACTTAGGTACTTAGGTACATTTGAACTGCCAGTCATTAACAAATGAAGTGAAGTGAAGCTTAATTTTTATTGGAAAACTGTATTATGCTTCGATTATTTCTTAATGACTAGGAGTACGAATAAAAGAAGCTTAAAATGACTTTTATTGAAAACTCACATTAGGCTTTGCTTATTCCTTAACAATTAGCAGTCTAGTTAATTAAAAATCATAGGTTTATTTAATAAAAAATAATTATTGTCAATTTTTCTGGTTTATAAAAAATATAGGTATAGTAATAGGTAAGTATTTGAAAATAAAATATATGTTGTATTAAAAAGTACTTAGTTACTTATATGTTTTCTTATTCTGCATTTTCTTTTTTCTGCAACAGAGGCTTCATGGTTCAGATCATCACTGAAACATTAACAATTTTGAACAACTAACCCACAAGAAAAGTGCAGGGTTCTTTATCTTTTACATTCATCTTCTTCTGGAGCCTTAGTAAATCTTAATGGCAATGCACCTGGAATTAATCTAGTTCTTCCTCCGCATCCAGTTTTTGACATAAATACATATCCAGAAAAATGATTGGAACATAAAACATCACTATTTGAAATGTTTTCTAGTTTAAATATGTTTCACTAAATGCGTTTTTCGGCAGAATTAGTTGAAAACCTACAAAAAATAAAAATTATTGATTTAACATCTTTAACATTATCATGATAAAATGACTTAAAAATGAAAAGCTTGTTTATATTGAAAAATAATGATTAATTTTTTTTTAACTTTTAAGTAGAGTCCAAAATCTAAAACAATATTCTTCATACATAATACAAGTTCTTCAAAATTAATTCACTAAATTTACCATTTATTTTAAATTCATGTTTAACGGCCTTTTTCATAAAATGTAGGTACTGTTATAATATTTTTATTTTATATTATATAGTATAACGATATTTATTTAATTCAACTTTTTACTTACCTCGGCTTAACTCTTTTCTTTTTATAATGAGCATGAGATCATCTCTTTCTCAGGTTGGGTTCAGACAGATTTCATTTCACTTTATTTTATTTTTTTTTTCTTTTTTTTTTTATATATATATTATTATTTTATTTGTTTTATATTAAATGTTTATTTATTGTTATTATTGTTGTTGATTTATTATTATTTTCATTCATTATCTTATATTAAATGTTTGTTTGTTATTATTTTTATTTATATATATATATATATATTTTTTTTTATATTTCTTGTTATTAGAAATTTTTATTCATCACTGACCAGCAGTGGGATTCTCATCTTTCGTACTCGGGATATCCCGAGAAGCTCACTATTCGCTAGAAAATAATCGAATCTTATGTTAAATGGAGTTGGGTATCGATCTAGACGTGAAAATAGGGCTGCCTTCGCGTTGGCGTTTTATGTTTCTTGGTTGTTGTTATGTCATTAAATGGTGTTTTTGGTTAGAAAATGTTTCGTTTGAAATATTTTATTTAATAATATTAAGCTAATGTATAACATTTTTGTTATCTCTATTAAATTAAACGTTTAGTAGAATACATATTGTTATTTTAAAATACAGTAAAATGAGTGGAAGACACTTGTGTGCCTCAATACCGTGGCCTCAATGCATGTATAATTATTTCATGAAAAAAAATGGCATTCTGTTACATTTCATCGGTTTCCTAAAACCGGTAGATGTAAGGTAATTTTGTAATATAAAAGTGGAAAATCTGAACTTGTGGATGCAAGAAGAGTATGCTTCAAAACTTGAAAATAGGGAAGTAAAATTTATGAAAGGAAAGTTTGTTCTCAGCATTTTAAAGATTTATAGGTACTTATAAAGGTAATACCTAGGTATATTTTTCATTTAATGTTTATTTAATTTTTTTTATGTTGCAGCTGCCACATCTCACATAAAAAGAAACTCTCCTTTAAAACTGCCAATTGTTAAGGAACATTCTTATGACTCTGTTCCATCTACTTCAAAATCTAACAAAGACTAATAAAAATAACTCAAAATTAAATAAATTCCCAATCAGTTTGAATGTAATAATTAGAATACACAATAAGGGTTAGTTAATGAAAGTGATTTGTTTCAAGATAAACTAGTAACTCCTCCTGAACAAGACATAGAAGATGCAAATTAATATTTAAGTGTTGACAGTAGTTAGTGTACAAGTGAAAATAGTAAAAAGTAAAGGTTTACCATGTGTTGATTAGAGTTTATATTAACCATCACTTTTGGAAACTTGATTTATAATATATCTAAACCTACCAGAGTAACCAAAATTTCAAAAACATTACTTAATGTTATATTTTTAAAAACTGTCTGGTTATCATGCTGGTAATATAGAGATCTCATACCTCTGCTGATCAATGCCTTTTTGTAAATTTGCTGAACAAGAAACTGATCACAAAAATGGGACATGTTCACTTGTGAGATATTGTTAAGAGTAAGATTATAGGCCACTCTTAGCGGTAACCACGGGTTATATAGAGGGGCCCAATTTGTATTTAAATTGCCTCTAGACAACACACGACTAGGGGGTTAAGTTCAGAAGGAACCCTAACTTCCTGACGATGATTCAGAGGACGGGGAAAGGGTTTGCCCTACAGGAACTATTCCCTTTGGCAGTTTTCTCTCTCTCTCTCTCTCTCTCTCTCTCTCTCTCTCAGAGATTGGATTAAACCAATACCCCCGCCTTTGAATGATCGTAAGTTTTCATAAACCAAAGAAAATTGAAACAAGCGTAAAACAAATAACTGTGATTTATTTAACAAATAAAAACAACTAATATTGCTTCTGCAATCACATAGTCTTTACTGACTACACAAAAACTAAATATAACTACTTAAAATTATTTACTTACATAAGCATTATGTTCCTGTTAGGCTGCAAGGCTGGCTGGTTGCACAGTAAACGGAATAATTACACATGAACATAAAGTATTTTGCACTGTTTCTCCCACATTTGAAGTAAATAATGCTTAGGTAGATAACAAGTTGAATTTGATAATGAATTTTTAGAGAAACATTTAATTTGTTCAACTACATTATTGTTAGGGCTTGTATATATTTTTTATTATTTGTAAATAAAGTGTTACTTCGTTTATCTTATTCAGGTACATTTATTGTTTAATAATAGGTTAATAAATAAAATTTTCATAGATTTTACATTTTTGTTTGTATACATTTATTATAATCCCTGAAATAATGTGATAAATTCATTAAAAAAAAAACAGTTTATTAAATTATTATTTAGTCTTACAAAATGAGTTCTTTTAATTTACACAGAAATGTAAAAGGTTTATGTAAGCTATACTTTCCTTCTCATAAATATGATTGAGGATTTTAGAAACACTGTTGGGCAATCCTAAATATACCTTCAGTTTATTTTCATTTATTTTGAGAGTTCAATGGTCTTGAATAACCTGCTGATTATTATTAAATCCCTCTGAATCAAATATTAAAGATGTTTCTTCTGATTCAGACAAAACTACTATCTTCAAAACTTTCAGGAGGTTCCGAAGGAGGGTTTTAGGTTATACACCTTCGAACTTATAGTAGGCCCATTTTAAATTTACTGAAGGGGGCAATGTCACAAATTACTACTGCATCTTGAAGATCCGGTGTATTTTTATTAAATAGAGATAAAAACGCCTCTAGTAGGTTATTTTCCAGTCAACTTTTTAGAAACATTTTTTCTGTTTTTGGTAGAATCAGTGAGGTGTGGTGAATAACAAGAACTTTGCAGACATTTGTGTGGTACTACCCATTTATATATAAAGGTTTATCCATCATTTAAAAAATGAATAGTTTTCAAAATCATCGGGTATCTAAAAAAAAAAAACATCGTTACTACAATGGTAGATAATTGAAGTCTAATAAATTACAATAAAACATTTTCATTTTAATATAGAGTATAGATACTATACAAACCTTAAAATAATTTAGCTGTTGCTTGAAGCTTTTCTGTGTAATAATAATAATAACTTCCTTCTTTTCATATTTTTGGCAACACTAATAAATATATTTAATAATAAATGTTAATCATTATCACATCTTGGGAGGAAACATTTTTTCATACTCCTCATATTATTTTATAAAAACGAAAATTAAATAATTATCTATTGATATTATTGACGGCTCTATCAAGCTAGCGGGCACTCTGTGGCGGCACCATACAAGACCTGGTGGGTTTTTTGTAGCTTTTTTGTTATGCTATTTGCGAATTTGTAGCTTTGCCCAGGTCCGAAAAAACAGCGGATCCGCTAGCTTGAATTTCCATAAATTCCATAGTAGCGGCACAGATTCAGACCCAGCTGGTTTTTCGTAACTTTTTTGTAGCTTTTTTGTTACGCTAGTCTCCCTTTTGTAGCTTGTACTGAACCTGAGAAAAGCGCGGATCCGCTAGCTTAGCGGATATTTTTAGCGGCACCAGCTCGGACCAGGCTCATTTTTTGTAACTTTTTTGTAGCTTTTTTGTTACGCCTGTCTCCATTTCGTTGCGAGGCCTGAACGTGAGTAATAATCGTTTCTCCATGAACGTGAGAGAAAAGTGCGTTAATTAAAATCAAGTTTCAGCCTCTACCTCGATAGTGTGACTATCTGTTGATAGATGGCACAAGTATTGCATTTCACGAATTATGGCCATCTTCCATCCAATATATTTTTGAGAAATTTAGATATAATCCAAAGAAGTAGAGAGGGTAGAACGATAAGGTACCGTCTGCGCATCCATCACGAGTGTAGAAATTATGCGTGATTCAGCCTTCCACTCTTACACACGTAAATGACAAGGAGAGGTTGCCCTAAAGCACTGGCTGCGTTCATCCGCGCCATTTCAAGGAGCGCTACAAAAGTAGCGATCACTTACGCTACCTGATCGATCTTTATGTACGGATGAACCATGTTTAAAAGTGACATTTGATTTTGGTTTATTCATTTTACTTTTGAGTTGAATATGTCTCTGGTTGAAGATTTGTTTGTTTATTTTTCAATTGCTAATATGCTAATATAACCCTACTAGTCACCAAGCAAACCGTGGACGTAAGTGCGTAAGACAGATCAGTGATCACCGATCAGACGTAAATAAAATGCGCTACTTTTAATGGCGGCCGCTCCTTGAGCGAAATGTCAAAATACACCGTTCATACGTGCCACTCGAGAGCGCTACCAGATCGATCAGGTAGCATGTGGCGCGGATGAACGCAGCCACTGTAAACAAATTCCAGGATCGACTTTATTCAGCGATTATGTTCATGTTCAGCTCTGTTTTTTTGTTTGTGTTTTGGCTGTTGTAAGATTTTTTGGCGTCAATTCTTTGTTATCTTGCTTATATTTATTATTTTTATGCTTTTATTCCGATTTAGTATTAAATTATACTTGTTAATTATTTTTCGATGCACTATTTTATAATTGTTGCACAAAATGTTGTTAAACCGTCCCTGAATTTTATTTACAAAATGGGCAAAACGAAATTGTGCATAGTGTCCAGACTTTTTCATTGACAGTTATCATTCTACCCCTCTCCACTTCATTGATATAATCTCAAAATCGGACATTTGTTTTTAAATGTTTTTTAGTGTTGTTTATGTATTTATACTTTTGTTGAATCAAGAATATTCTTACATCTTTTTTGAATGATTTCCTTAAACAATCGTTTTGCAGTATTTATGGACCAGTGTTTAATTCTGTCGGATCACAACTATACAGTGTGTTCCATCTCAGACGAGCCACCCCGTATATTTCTTATCCCATAGTAATTGGAAAAATTTCCCGAAACACGTCTGATGATTTTCTTTGGGGGACATCTTTTGACGTATATTTGAGGCTTGAACCAGCAGCCCCCTATTTTCAAGTAAAAAACAAAAATAATACTTAATTTGGTAATAAACTCAAAATATTTAATTTTCAAAATAAAGTAGCTATCTAATAATAATGTTTATTTGTCAATTATATATAAACATTTAAATAATATAACTATAGGGAGCAGATCATCTCACTGTGTTCTGTATACCTACATCACGAAGATTAAAAACCTTTTTAGAAACATAAAAAAAAACCATTCATATATGGACCATTAGATTATATTTAATTCATACAAAAAATAAGAAAATACCTACATAAATGTACAAAAGTAGAGAGTATTTGAAAATAAATACATAATAAATAAATAAGCAATTACAAAATAACAAACACACAAGAGGACTTAGCTGAAAGTTTTAACTAATTACTGTTAAAATAATTTAGCTTTTTAAAGGGAGTTTATATCATGAGATAATTGTTTAATTTAAACTCTGCCTTCCTACTTGTTATAACACAAAAATTAATAGAATTCGCAGCTCTTGTATGGTACTGATGTATGTAAGAAATAGGAGTAAGTTGACAATTCAATAATTACTATTTAAAAAATAAAGGTCATTGCCTGCACATAGAAACTGTCCCATATTCAACCAGTTCAACATAGTCAACATAAGCTGAATGCTATATCTGCTACATCCTAAAATAGCTCTCGTTGCCTTATTCTGAGAAAGCTCTCAAAAGTAGAGTTAGAACATCCTGCGTGTATATTATATATTTGGCATAGCTTGTATCCTAAAGATATCACTTGAGCATAGTTTAAACCATAGTGATTTGTAGATACTCAACCAAAAGTTCTTCTTTACTACCATATTTTGATTTTTTTACATTCGATTTCCTTTCCTGAATTTTCACAATTTCTTTGCTTGAACTTCTAGAGGGTATAAATAAAAGTGTCATTTTTATATAAATTTTTGCAATTTGCCTGCAAGAGTATACTTATTCCTCTGGTACGGTGGTGTAGCGGTCTATCGCGCTTATATTCATTTATATGCAAGTTTATGAGTCTGAGACTGCTGGGTTTCGAATCCCAGACCAGACCATGTGGATTTTTAATTAAATTGCATGGTTCGGTTTAGGATTTGATGTGTGGCGTATTAATAGAAATTCAATTTCTGTTGATATGACATGCAGATTAAAAAAATTCGCCATACATTACCGTCTCGATGATGGTGGGTGAGGTTTTCCAGGTTTTCCTCACCTGTAAGTCAAATGGCACCATCAATCATCTTTAAGTCGCCCCGGAGCGCCACGGCAAATAATAATAATAATAGCCGTCCCTTTCCCCGGACAAGCTCAGCTTTTGGGGTTAAAATTCACTCGTAAGGGGGTGAATTAGGGAGAGTATTATTATTATTATTATTATTATTATATCTTTTAGAACTTCTATTTTCTTACATTTCTTTGTTATTACTTTATAGTTTCGTATCATATTTACAGCTGAAAAAATGCAAAATATAGGTAATATTAGATTGTTTAGCCTCCAATATTTTTATTATATGACAAAAATAAAATGGCGAAAAATATAATATTAAGGTAAAATCATATGCACAGCTTTAGAAATAATTTAAAACCACTCACCTCCATGGAGGAAGGATAATTACTCAGTTACTCACCTCTATTTCAAAATGTACTCGAAATTACAACTTTACTTTAAAGAAGTTTCTTGTATATTATTTAAAATAAATAAACGTTTCTTCTAGGACATTTGTTACCTTCACTTGAAATCTCAAAATATCAAGAGGTAGGCTACCAGCTACCAGTTTAACATTTTGGATAAATATGTGTTGCCTAACATAGTAGTAAAAGAGTCAAAATGGCCGCACGCTTAAATGTCATTTAAAAGTACCCTAAATAACTCCGCTTTTGTCCCGCTCCTGCCCCTGACTAACCGAACTCGCCTTCTGTGTGTCGGTTTGTTCGTTGGCTTGGTTTTGTGTAACAAAAAAAACTTCGACACAAGCTGATTGGTCTATTCCCGATGACGTATACATTTCAAATTTTAAATTTCAATTGGGCTTAATTTAAAAACTTTTGGCTTTTTTAACGAACTGATTATTTAGAATAACTTGTATAGCGACTAACTATTACAATATAATTTATAAAACAGCATATCTCACATGTGAACATGGCCCATTACTATGGGATACTACTATACGGGGTGGCTCGTCTGAGATGGAACACCATGTATATAGTGAGAATAGGTAATTGCTTGATAGCTATTACCACCGGTGTGAAGTTAGCAGTAAGTTTTTAGCAGTAAAAATAACCGAAAACACCCGATCGGGAAAATAGTGGCGTCCGGCATACAACTATTTTAATAATCTTGTCAATATGTATTTTACATTAATATCGAACAAATTATTAATATACATACCGTTGAAAATGTCCAATTTAAATTTCTCAAAAATATATCGGATGGAAGATGGCCATAATTCGTGAAATGCAATACTGGTGCCATCTATCAACAAATAGTCACACTATCGAGTTGCACATATTACTTGTAGAGGCTGACACTTGATTTTAATTAACGCACTTTTCTCTCACGCTCATGGAGAAACGATTATTACTCACGTTCAGGCCTCGCAACGAAATGGAGACAGGTGTAACAAAAAAGCTACAAAAAAGTTACAAAAAATGAGCCTGGTCCGAGCTGGTGCCGCTAAAAATATCCGCTAAGCTAGCGGATCCGCGCTTTTCTCAGGTTCAGTACAAGCTATAAAAGGGAGACTAGCGTAACAAAAAAGCTACAAAAAAGTTACGAAAAACCAGCTGGGTCTGAATCTGTGCCGCTACTATGGAATTTATGGAAATTCAAGCTAGCGGATCCGCTGTTTTTTCGGACCTGGGCAAAGCTACAAATTCGCAAATAGCGTAACAAAAAAAGCTACAAAAAACCCACCAGGTCTTGTATGGTGCCGCCACAGAGTGCCCGCTAGCTTGATATAGCTATTATTGACACAAAAATTACAAGATTTCAGGTTAAAAATCGATTCTCGGCACCTAAAGATGAAGCGAGTGACACTGACATTTAAGATCGATATATATCCCTTCTCGATATCTGAGATAGGAATCGCAAAATCTTTCTCGTTACAACCACTGATCTGTATTATTTTACTGGATAGGATATAGGCTATATTTAACATACTAAAAAACCGTTCCACCAAGGAGACCGGAAGTGCAACAATGCTGGCCGATTTGGGCAAATTATGGTGGGTTCACAGAACTGAAATTTGGGATAATTTGACATACCTAACCTATAATTTGATTAGTTTTTCTTCTTATTCTTCTTCTATTCCTTTTGCGGGCGATGTCCTTCGGGAAAATTCACCCATGATTTGATTTTCTATGAAAGAAAATATAAAATTGGAAACGTGAAGCATATTGTGTCTTCAGGAATAAACGTTTATTGTTTATTTCATACTCTTTTTACTTTGTTTTCCACAATAAAAACATCTCATCGTAGCTTGTTGACACAATTAAATGACAAATGTGATGACAAATGGAAATAGAGGTTACGTTAAATAACATCCGGTCCGCCATATTATTTGCCCAAATCGGCCAATTTTTCGGAACGTTTTTTAGGGGGCTATATCCTATCCAGGGGTGCTATTTTCAAAGTCGAGAGAATTCATTTCTCTCGAGAGAAATGTCATACGTCAACGTAAAACAGTATTTTTAGGGTCCTAAGGGCCAGTGTAAACTCACTGATTGTTTCTCACGGTTTATTTAGAGATAATTAATATCCTCCTAAGAATTTTAATCCTCGAGGCCTTTAAAAACAGCGTTTCCACATTGACGTATGACATTTCTGATGAGAATCTTGAGAGAAATGAGTACTCACACGGTTTGAAAATAGGTCCCCTGTAAAATAATACAGATCATACATGAGAATCCCACTGCTGTAGGAATCTGTCAAAAATGTCAAATGTCAATTTTCTGATCGGTGATTAATCAGTTTTACACGTAATAGGTCTTTTCTTTTTCATCGAAAGTGTAGCACTGAGCTACACCACTTCTGAAAATATCGTTCCATTTATACAAATTGTATGGATGGAACAATATTTTCAGAAGTGACGTAGCTCAATGCTACACTGTCGATGCAAAGGAAAAGACCTAATATTTCTTGTTTGTTTTTGTTATAACTATTTTCTATTTGATTAAAATTATTTTTTTACAGTCCATAGACACACACAAAAGTGTATTCAAGTGCAAACTATCACTAGTGTCATATCGTCGTTGCCGCGGTGAAACCTCCTATGTGATATTTTATCACATTTTTAGATTTTTGTACCAGCTCATAGAAACTAACATTCTGTACAGTTTAGCGAAACCTCCCATGTAATTTTCTTTTAAAATATTGTGATTTTAGACCTCCCTTGTGCGTAATACGTATAAGGCATCAGAACAAAATTGTTACGTTTTTTTATCTACTCAGGGCTGGTATATGGTATATCTAAGGGGGTCGCGACATAGACCCAATAAATGGATGAGGGGGTGACTGAGGCTAGGGGGGAAATAGTAGTCAGCTTGAGTTGGCAACACTTTTCTAATGTTCGTTTGGCGAAATCTGCGGTTATCGTTTGTCCTGCCGCAATAGTATTATAAAAACAGAGACAGATATATTGATTATGTAAAATAAAGACAATAGACTATTGTGAGGTACAAATAGAATGAACAGAATAGTGTTCGGGGTGTTCGATTGACCGTTATGAGGTACACCGCGTGACCGTTACGTCTGGCTTTTGCATACATTTGTCATTAGTGGCTTCTGCTTCGTGTAGTGTTTATTTGGCGTTGTTTATCGTTTTTCCTACAAAACAATTTTATTTTCTGCTGTTTTCACAGCAATTTGTTCCTTTGATTCCGTGGTGTTTGTTTTTTATATTTGTATTTTCCTGTGTTTTGTTATTTATTGTGTTAATTTCGTTGTTTGGTTTCCGTTTTATTCTACGTTATTTAATATTATTGTCTGATTTCTTTGCTTGTTTAGTGTAATTTCATTTAACTAGTAAAATGGTGGGCCAAAAGTGCTTTGTAAAAAATTGTGGTAATACCAGTCGCAATTGTGCCAGTGAAATAAGCTTCCACACTTTTCCAGTTGTTGGTAGTATTAGACAAAAGTGGATATATTTTTGTGGTTTGGGCGACTGGAGCCCTAAAAAGGGAGCCACAATTTGTTCGATTCATTTTAGAGAGGACGATTTCCAGAAATTTTCTGAAATATGTGGTAAAAACTCCAGAAGAAGACTTCAGAAATGGTAATTTTTAGAAATATTAAAATGTAAGAATTTTATAATAAAAATGATTTATTTATAGCTGTTCCATCCTTGAATGCAAAAAACAATTATTGGTTTACAGAAACCCTGCAAGAAGGTGGTAACTATAATCTAGGATTTTGAAATTTTATTCATGATATTTATTGTTTTAGATCTTCCATTAAGAGAAATTTCAAATGAAAATCAGAATTTATCAGATAATGACAATGAAATCCAGCGATTGAAGCAAGAATTAAAGCATCAAGAAGAACTTTACAAAAATTATGTATCAAATATTAATGTTTTGAAAAAAAGCAATGCTAGTTTGGCAGAACAATTAAACATTGAAAGAGCAACTAACAAAAAGTTAGAAAAAAATGTATCAAAGCTTCAGGAACAGTATTCCAATTCTTTACCATTGAGTGAGTTCAACAACAAAATTAAAAATCTGCTTGCTGGAACTCTCTCTTCAAGTCAACTTGATAAAATTCTAAATAATAAAAAAAAAGTTAAATGGTCCAAGACTGATATTGCAAAAGCATTTACTTTAAGGTATTTCAGTAAAAGAAGAGCATATACATTCATGCAAAATAAAAATTATTCGTTATCTAATTTAAGAACATTGCAACGATATGCACAACTTATAAATTTAAGAAGTGGTATTTTACAGGATGTTTTAAACTTCATGAAAGTTACAGGTGAGACTATGCCACGAGATAAAAGAACGACTGTTCTTTTATTTGATGAAATGAGCGTACGTGGTTTGTATGAATATAATCAAGCTGATGATGAAATCATGGGACCACATAAATACCTACAAGTCATTATTGCTAGAGGTTTATTTGGAAATTGGAAACAGCCCATTTATGTTGCATTTGATACAAATATGACTAAAGACATATTATTTGAAGCAATAAGTGCATTGCATAATATTGAATTTGATGTGGTTGCAGTAGTAGGTGATTGTGGTGCATCTAACCAAGGAACGTTATCCCAAAGTGGAGTAACAATAGAAAATGTATGTTTTAAACATCCTTGTACACAGGAAAATGTATATATTGTTTCCCAGATGCCCCACACCTTATTAAAACTTTTAAGAAATTGGTTTTTACGCACAGGTAATTTTATATTGAATATTATATTCCAATTTACTTTCTCTTTGTTTAATTTTCATCACTTCTGAAGTAATTTTCAAACTATCGTTCTTATTTTAGGATTTATGACTCCCAATGGTGACTTTATAATGAAAAAGCCTGTTCAAGAGTTAATATACAAAGCAGAAAATGCAGAGCTTAGCTCATTGCACAAGCTGACTGAGAGACATCTGTCATGCTTAAGTTCTTTTTCTGACAAACAAAATGTTGCATTAGCAACACAATTGCTATCCCACAGTACTGCGGTGGCATTAAAAAGATATTCAGCTAGCCAGGCTGCTAAAATAGTGTCAGATTTTATCCAGTTAGTTAATGACTGGTTTGACATTATGAATTCCAGAAATTTGAATGAACCCATTTATTTTAAGAAACCCTACGAGGCCACTAAAAAACAAATTTTATTAATACAGTAGAAAATATTTAATTTATTTCAAAATTTATTTTTATAGGTAAATCGCCTGGCGTTGTTCAGGAGAAAAGTAATATTTTAAAATATGAAGAGGATGAGCACTATGTAATGAGTACGTTTTTTAAGGATTCAGGTGTCACTCCCTCATTTAATGAACCTCAAAATATTGAATTAGATGAACTAAGCGAATTTTCTTCTTCTCAGAGTAGTTCATCTTCCATTGGCCAACAAGTTGAAGAAGATGGATTAGGATATTTATCTGGATGGTTGGCTAGAAAGTTCAATAAATCCTTTCCAGAGTTAGGATCATATACATATATGATCGAACATGAGGAACATGATTATAGCCAACCATCCTGGGTACAACAACTGTCCTATGGTGGTTTGACAGAACCATCAAGAAAATTAAAAAAAAATATACAAATTTTAGAAAAATATTATAAAAAAATTAACAAAAACCGGTTTAAAATAAAAAAAAAAGTTGTTAAAACCTTATTCAGGCTAACAAAAGATAAGATAGATCTGCCAGAGGAAGTTACTAAAGCCTTCTTAAAACAGAGAACCTTAATTAGAATTAAGAAACTTAATCAACAGATCTTATTAGTGCCAAAAAACAAAGGTAAAACAAAAACAAACCAAAAATTTAAAAAAATAGTTAAATAGATATTATTTTATCATTTACCACTAACGGCCCATTTCAATATATGTTAAGGGAGTTTTCGTCAATGTATTTTTTAGTAAAATTAATTTTTCTGGAGTAGGATATTGATGTTTGGTTTCAATGTTGATAATGTAATTTTATGAGGAATGTATTAAAAGCTCTGATAAATAAAATATGTCATACAATATTTGTAATGAGCATTTCCCCTACTATGTAGCAGTGGTTCCACAAATTGATTGATTAATTTCAAATGTTCGCTATTTTGGATCCACTATTTTATTGGTCAATGAAAAATATCTTGAAGTTTAGTTCAATAACACTTTTTTAGGGATAGGTATCATAATTTAAAACAAGGTTTGACAATTTATTTTAAAGATTAAAATAACATTGAACGTCGAATTATATTATTGTGCCTCTGTATATTGTTATGCACTCTGCACATTTAAGAAGGCTAGAGTAATATTCCATTTAGTTATAGATAGTATTGCTTTATTTTAATACATAAAATGTATTCTTAAAGCAACATTGCAATTTTAAAGTAAAGAATATTGTTTCGTTCTTTATTTCATGAAATTCTACCTACAGTATGGTTCAAATGAAAGGAATAAATTCATTATAATGGAAGTAGCTGGTTTTTCGAAAAAATGCTCGGACAGGTCAATTTTGTTTACTTAAAGCGCAATTTTTTAAATAAAATTCAATTTTCCCCCACTTCCCATTTTTGGGCAGTGACGTCATTGACAATTTTTTTAAATAGCAACCTCAATTTTTTTTTCTTGATTTTGATAGATCTTGCAATTTCCTACTCGGAAACATAATATTTGAAATATCTGACATAACAATTTTTTTTGAAAAAAAGTCATTTCAAGATAAGATAGGTATCATAATTTAAAACAAGGTTTGACAATTTATTTTAAAGATTAAAATAACATTGAACGTCGAATTATATTATTGTGCCTCTGTATATTGTTATGCACTCTGCACATTTAAGAAGGCTAGAGTAATATTCCATTTAGTTATAGATAGTATTGCTTTATTTTAATACATAAAATGTATTCTTAAAGCAACATTGCAATTTTAAAGTAAAGAATATTGTTTCGTTCTTTATTTCATGAAATTCTACCTACAGTATGGTTCAAATGAAAGGAATAAATTCATTATAATGGAAGTAGCTGGTTTTTCGAAAAAATGCTCGGACAGGTCAATTTTGTTTACTTAAAGCGCAATTTTTTAAATAAAATTCAATTTTCCCCCACTTCCCATTTTTGGGCAGTGACGTCATTGACAATTTTTTTAAATAGCAACCTCAATTTTTTTTTCTTGATTTTGATAGATCTTGCAATTTCCTACTCGGAAACATAATATTTGAAATATCTGACATAACAATTTTTTTTGAAAAAAAGTCATTTCAAGATAAGATACATAAATTTTATGTTATTTTGAAACACAATAAATTAATAAAAGATAATTATTTGTAATTAAATGCTTAATCTAAAATAATAATAAAAATAATAATAATAAAAAGAATTTGTGAAATTGTCATTAAATTCGTTTTATTATTATTATTATTATTATTATTATTATTATTATTATTATTATTATTTTAAATTAAGCACTTAATTACAAATAATTATCTTTTATTAATTTATTGTGTTTCAAAATAACATAAAATTTATGTATCTGATCTTGAAATGACTTTTTTTCAAAAAAAATTGTTATGTCAGATATATCAAATATTTTATTTAAAAAATTGCGCTTTAAGTAAACAAAATTGACCTGTCCGAGCATTTTTTCGAAAAACCAACTACTTCCATTATAATGAATTTATTCCTTTCATTTGAACCATACTGTAGTTATATCACAATGGATGGATCGGATTCTAAAATGTGAGACGGAGCTACACTTCAAACATTCTAGGCGTCGTGGGAACAGTATTTGTTACGCATTATTTCAATGAATTACTTAATAAAAAAAATATTTTGTTAGTTCGTGCTATTTTGTCCTGTGCTGTTTTGTCATGGAACCAACAGAAATACCCCTTGAAGTAGAAAAGCAACACTTTATAAAGTATTCTCCCTTAGATGCTTGACTATGGCCAAAATCTAATCACTTTACCACAGGATGTGTTTTAGCTTAAGTTTTAAATTTTGCTGTTTTCCCTTTATCCATTTTTGAGTTATCGTAGATACAGACAATATCGCGAAAATGAATTCAGGGGACCCAAAAACGTAAATAAAAAAATCATGATTCCTATACTTTCCTTACTGGTTACAGGAAAAGTAAATATTTGTCCTAAAATGCATTAAGCATTTAAAATATTAAACAGAAAAATGTGTGAATTTAGTTAAACTATATTATTGTTGTACTTTATTATCAAACTGACCCTAAACAAATTCATAACATGAAATAAGTGTACAAAGTTAACCTGTATTATTGATGTACTTTATTGTGAAATTGTCCTGAACTAATTTAATAAACATAAAAAACGTATCAACGTAATTATGTATTGATGTAATTTATTATTTTTTAGTTGTTTAACTCTGAGTTTATTTTTAGAATAACATTCAGGGTATTTTTTACTTAAACTGGCTTTCATAACTTTAAAAGTTGCTGAAAATACAATTTATTATTAATTTTAAGATTGTTTTTCTTAAAGAAATTTTGAAATTGCTTTTCAATAAAAAAACTAATAAAGAAACTGAATAGCTTGATTTACAATAAATCGTTAACAAGACGAACAGGCGTATCTCAAAATTACAATATTTTACAGTTTAAAGATTTTTATTAACTTCAATCTGGATTGTTTTAATTGAAACGTTGCTTAAAAAATGCTAATAACATAAAATATTGTGTCAATGTCAATATATAACGTATATAAATTCCGAAAACGCCTTTTCATGGACCTAACTCAAATCCAGGAATTTTTGAGACACGTCCCTTCGTCATGTTAGCGACTAAATAAAAAGCTACAATAATTTAAGATTACTTTTAATTTTAGTATTAGTTAACGTTCAGTGCAGTAATGTTTTTTTTTATATACCTCGAATCAATGATACTACCAGAGTTGTATGCAAACATATCGATAGTCTAATTATAATACTTGTATCTACAAAAAAAATCAAATTTCACTTTTTCGCACGATGCGATTGTACATTTACTCAGTCATTAGTTAAAATACACCGTATTGGCTTCAGACAATATTTACATGAGAAATTTGACTACTCTTATAATCCGTATTGCAATCATATATAGCATTATCAAACTGAAAAAAGCTTCTACTGTAAAATGTCAATTAATGCAGTTAAGGGGAGGTATTAGAATTAGACCATCGATATACTCATTTCTAATCCTATTCATTATTAAAAATAAATATATTATTGAAATATGCATTTTATTCAAATAAAAATCCAAATACACCTCATCTAATAGAACACAATTGTTTTAAAAAATCAAGTATGTATCTCATCTTGAGTTGTTAAGTGTCATTCTTAGATTAAAGAGACCGAAGATGTAACATTGCACACTGCGCATGTTGTCTATTTTAGTTCAAAGTAACCCACCAATTGAAAATCATTGTTTGCACGACGCCACCCGAATTGCTCCGATTTTTCCATTCAACACTCACCTCCGCCTGAGTTCAATCGCCATTGACAGCTCGTTTTTGATTTATTTGTTGGTATTTTAGCAATTTAAAGTGTTTTAGTTATTCAATTTCAAGTTCAAAATTCCACGATGTATCTTGAAAAATTGTATATACCTATTTATAATACAAGAACCAATGTTTTGAAAGACAAAAAATATATTTGTTTTCAGCTGTAAATATTTATTAACGTTTTGACACAAAGCGCCATGATTCTTTGGGCTGAATACTTCAGATCCGCATTAAGGGGTTTTAATAAATATTAAGCATCATATTTCAGAAATCAGATTTAATATTACTTACATAAATTTGCAAAAGGGTAAAATTTTGAACATTTAATTTAAGTAAGAAGTAAATAGGCATTGTTTCTAACGAAATTTTGTATTTAAAAAGTAGTTTTATAAGAATGTTTACTAAACGTGGTTTTTAGCCCTTTTTGGTAGATAAATAAGAAGTAAAGAAGCATAGTTGCTAGCTAAATTTTATTGTTATAGGATATTTTTATAAGAATATTAGATAAAATACAAGATGACCTACTTAAAATTTCAAGGTTCATCTTATTTGCGGTCAAATCGGAAGTGACATTTGAATATTCAGTCTTAAAACAAAGTAAAACGCACCATATGATCTAGTATAAGCAAAAAAAATGCTAAAGTTACGGGAGTTAGTCACATTGTTAATAAAATGTTACATTATAAACCCCTAAACAACTCGAACAACATTTTCGTTTACTAAAAAAATTCAAATTTTAGCAATATTTATTATACAATCGAATGCGGTTTCAAAGATAACGGGATCAAAAAATCCGAATCTCTAAATTTTGGAGCAAAATGCTCGGATAAAAGCAAGCGACCGATGGGAATTACAAAAATAATCGATTTATCGATTATTCTGATATTTTTTTTATAAAAATCCATTTATCCGTTATTTTTAATAAATTATTTTCGTTTTTTTAAAATAATGTAATAATTTTAAAGGAAATACAAAAAAAGTAGATTTATTCAAAATAATCGATTGATTGAAAAAAAAATCGATTTATCGTTTAATCGGTTTTTTAATTAATCGATTATTTTCGATTTTTCAAAGGTATTATATGAAAATAATCGATTGATCGAATATAATCGGTTATTTTAAGTAACCAATATTTCGGTTATTTCTTTAAAATTTTCGATTTATCTGTTAATCAGCTTTTTAATAATCAATTATTTTCGATTTATCGATTATTTCCAATAATCGAATAATAAATTTTAAAAGAAATATGAAAAAAAGGGTTATTAGAAAATAATCGATAATTCGGTTATTTATTGGAAAATCGATTTAGCGTAGAATCGGCTTCTTAATTAATTCAAAAGGAAAAACTTGTATTTCGTGCAAAACTTTTTTATTAATCAATGCAAAGCGCTTTCGGCTTATTTGCCATCATCAGTGCTCATCTACAAAAATTGTGGATGTAAATTTACAATTTAAAAAGATTTTAAAAAAATATTATAAAATCTGAATTAGACTTTTAAGTCAAAAGTTAAAATAGTATATATACAATTGTTTGAACAAATTAAAAATTACAAGAAACAAAGTGACAAAAAACTGGTATTGGGAATAGTGAGTGTGGGATAAGCCCTTACAAATCAAATCTGATCTCCATAGAAGCAAGTTGGCTTGTGTGGAATTAAGGAATCATGCCACCCTCACTATTCACAAAATTGAAAAAAGGTTAACAAATTAGTTAAAATTTAAAGAAATTTACAATTAGAGGGTGACTGTGGAAGATATATCTTATATTTTTGATTTTTAGAAGATAATCAAGTAGTCGATTTTAAAGGAAATACGACAAAAAAAAGATTGTTTGAAAATAATCGACTGATCGAAAATAATCTATTTTCAATGACCGATAATTTATTTCGGTAATCACCCACGCTTAGCGACCAAATGACTTTTAATGCATTTATAAAGTTTTATGTGACTCATCCTCTATATTAATATTCTTAAAGAAAGAAGCTTTAATATACCGTTTTCTGAGGTTACAATACAAAACAGCATTTTCTCATTTTGACTAATTTTTAATATTATGTAATAGTCGTAGAAAAAATATAATGTTCAACTCACAAGGTTTGATTTGTAGTATTCGCCTGCGCAAATGCTTTTTTTATAATATTCGTAGACAATGAGTATACTTTCTTGCTCTATTAACAATATTCTATTTCAACATTTTACTGTAATCTCTTGCAGAAAAGTGCGTAGTAAATAAACGCTAACGAAATATTCTATAAAAGGTCTTCTCTTTACATAAAATGTCGTGGCATCTGTTTGATATTAAAAAATCAAGTTAATTTTATTTCATGATACAAAATTCCATTAAACATCTTTTAAATAAATCTAATAGTTCATTACGATGCTAATAAACAAAGTCCGGTCCCTGTCACAGAATTCGGGTTGCCGCCCAGTTCCCCCACTCCGTTAACCTTTCTTTAAAAATTGGCAACATTTGCGCAGGTTAAACACCGGTGTATGTTATATCTCTGGTCTCTTTTATCTAAGGTGTCATTTCATCATGTGCAGATCAAGAACCTAGGTCGTCCTGATACAATATCTATAATTTTTACAGTAGTGTCACCTGCTACTTTAATATTAGTGGGAAAGTATGACTCTATTGTGCACCTCAGCATCTAATCCTCCTAAAATTAAAATTTTTAAGTAAGATTTTTAAAATAAATCTTTTTTTGTCCTTCAGACACCATGCTATCACCTCAGTCCATTTCTTGCATCCCTAGACATCAGTTATGATGGTACTATAACTTTTAAGGCTTATTGTTTCACCATTTAAAGATCCTACTGTTGTTTCCATTCACTTCATGGTTTGAATTGTTAAACGTTTGTTGGATCAAAATCTCCCAACTATTATCCATCCAAATCATGACAAAAGTCTCGCACTTAATTGTGGGAATTCCAATCTTACCAATGGATTTACTTTTTACATGTATCACGTCAATACAGAGTTGGGAAACATACAAATGAAATAGAAATCATGTTGTCTACGAATTTTTTAAGCTGACATTTTAATATAGTTTGGTCTCAAACTTGCTAGTGCTAGTGAATGATGACGTTTGATCTTTGATCCCCAATGCTCATTTCATCCAGCACGAGATACTATCGCAGAGCAATTAGTAATTAATTTATTGCGGAAGTACTGTCATTACTGAAAATATAAAGTACTAATCATTATCAAATTCTAAAACCTTAATTTGCTCGACTATCAAACCAATTTTTAGGTTTATATAGGACGATATTTGTAATTTAAAAATATCTATTATAAATTTGGGCGGTAATATTTAGTTATTTAATCTATGTCAGGAAAAACTAGAAATTAATTCAATAAACGATTTAATAACTTTAAATTGAAATATAAAATATAGAACAAAATAAAATTAATTAGAAATAAGTATTAAATAAAAAAAAAAAAAATAATAAAATGCAAATAAAATAATAGTAAAATAAAATAGATAAAATACTTAATGCACGTATGAGATGTAATTAATGCCCTTATGAGATGGCGTACCTGAAATAAAAGAAAAACAAGTATGAGCAATCAAGTTTACCAAAAGCAGCTTTACATTAAAGAAAGTCATGAAAAGGTGATATCCATAAATAAAATACTTATTATCCTTTTAATTAACAAGAAAATTATACATGATAAATATGTCAAAATATTGATTATAAAAAAAAATATAATTGACACAACTTCAAATTTTCCATAATTGACAAAAAGTTATATTCTCAATTCTGTAGGCACTGACCGCAATGCCCAAACATCGATCGATATATAAAAAGCCATTACTAGAACACTGACCGCAATGCCACTAGCCCGCACCAACCATGGTGCGACGACTCCGGGAATAATCCCTAAATAAACGCAAACACTGACCGCAATGTACTACGCCAGAACAGACAATCTAACTCACTTTACTTTTGATTACACCTCGTAGAGGAAAACAAAATATAAGTAAATAGTCAAATTCAAATAAGTTTTAATTATTTAATATAACCCCGTTAATTTAGGATATAAGGTTTTCTCAATACTTGACAAAATATCTTTACGTCAGAATTTACAAATTAACTATAAAAGGTTAATGGATAATAATTGGGTAATATAATTTGCAAAATAACTTGATTACAAATTAAAACAAAACTAATTGATAAAACATAATTACTCAGTGAGAAAAACTCACCCTGTTCAGCAAACAGCCACTCACAAAAATTAATATTCACCAGTTTTTTTTTTATTATTATTATTGGAACGAACTTTAATTTTGTTCCGTAAAGTAACTAACTCAAATTCAGAATGATCTGTATTTTATGCCTGTTTCGATATTTTACCCTTAGTTCCCATATTCGTAATTCGATACCTCCGTATCTTAATGGTGTTAACGTAAACTTTGTGGCTGTTTTGGAAGACAAATATTTCGTGCGTTTAAAAAGAACTGGGTGATTCGTAAAATAAAACTTAATAATATTGTATAGAAAATAAAATCATTCTTACATTTATAAATATGTTCTTGCAAATCCATAATTAATTATACCCAGGATGTCGGCTCATTTACTTAATAGAATTTTTTGTCTTAAGTTTTCATTTTGAAATATTTTTATTCTAAAAAATTGAGGTTACGTTATGTCAAACACCATGAAAAATGGAAATTTAAAAAAAACGCTCCTATTTTTTTTTTCTTAAATTGGTACAACTGGCGACTACTATGCGACTACTTTTTCGAAAAAAATGGCGTCCAAGATAGACGCCTATGTCGCGACCCCCTTAGATATACCCGCCCTGCTGGAACATGTTAGTAGATAGACAAAGCGGGTTCTGGACCACATAGGGAATTCAACGTGTAAGAGTGAAGGTTAACCTACGAGATATGGAGTTCACGTAAACGAGGCCATTTTCATCATTTTGCGAAAAGACAAATAACCTACGAGATATGGCGTTCACGTAAACGAGGCCATTTTCATCATTTTGCGAAATATGTAAATTAACATGGAAAATCGGGGCCTTAGCGTATATCTCAGCTATCGTTGGTCCGATTTAAACGGGAAAAATGGCATTATGAAGAGAGCGTGATATAGATACAAGAGAAAAATCATGCGCAATGACAGGACAAAAGGACCTTAGCGTATATCTTCACTGCTATTGGTCCGATTTAAACGGGAAAAAGGGGGTTATATAGAGAGAGGGATATAGATTGACATACAAGAGAAAAATCATGCGCAATGACATAAGGACCTTAGCGTGTATCACGTGGGCCGATTTAAATGAGGGTATGTGCACCGGAAAGTTTGACGACTGACGTTTGGCGTTTCACGTTTGACGTTTGACGTTTGACGTTTTTGACGTTTGACGTTTACCGTTTGACGTTTTACGGTTAGCGTTTGACGTTTCTGCTAGTATCAAGCGTCAAGGTTAACAGCCCAGATCTCCGAGAGGAGGCGAATCCTACACCCGACAATATTTTTTTAAAGTAAAATAAGTATCCCATGTTAAATCCCATAAGAAATCGCTAAGGTTCATTCTGGCAATTTTTGTCTAAAAGTCCAAAGGTCAATCGAAGTTCGAAGTCTGGGTTATCAGTAAACATGATAACGTCGAAAATCCAAGATGGCGGCAATAGTTGACGTAAACAATGAAAAATATACGAGGTAAATGAAAAGTCAGAAGGGCCTTAGCGTATATCTCAGCTATCGTTGGTCCGATTTAAACGGGAAAAATGATATTACGTAGAGAATGATGAACGTTGAATATAAAAATCATGCGCAATGCCACAAGGGCCTTAGCGTGTATCTTCACTGCTATTGGTCCGATTTAAACGGGAAAAACGACATTATGAAAAGAACGATTAACGTAGAAGAGAAAAATATTGTGCAATGTCAAAAGGGCCTTAGCACGTATCTTCACTGCTATTTATCCAATTCAAACGGGAAAAACGGCATTAAGTAGAGATCGTGGTATAGATTAACGTTGAAGAGAAAAATCATGCGCAGAACGAAAGGCCACAAGGGCCTTAGCAAATATCTCAGCTATCGTTGGTCTGATTTAAACAGGAAAAACGACATTACGTAAAGAATGATGAACATTAAACAGAAAACTCATGTGTAAAGCCAGAAGGGCCTTAGCGTATATCACGTGGTCCGATTTAAGCGGGAAAAACGGCATTACGTAGAGAATGATTAACGTAGAAGAGAATTTTTATGTAAAGCCAGAAAGGCCTTAGCGATTCAAATGGCTACGTGTAGAGAATGACATCTAGTTGTCATTTCGCACATGCGCAGTTCATAATGCCGTTTTCATATCTTCGTTAATATCGATCGGATTTGAACGTTGAAAATGGTAGATGACAATGTCATCTAGATGGCATGTGCACATGCGCAGTTCAAGGGTTAGTTCTCGCTTGTCACTTTATATCTTCGTTAATATCCCATCAGATGTCTTGAACGATGATGGCGATCATCGTTCACGTGAACTAACCATATACAAGATGGCGGAGTCAAAAGGACCTGTCAACTGTCAAGTATAACTTCGTTGCTATTGGTCGGAAAGGAATGGGGAAACAAACAGTTGATGTATTCGTTTCGTTTCGTTACGTTTCGTTTCGTTACGTTTCGTTACGTTTCGGTTACGTTTCGTTACGTTTCGTTACGTTTCGTCACGTTTCGTCACGTTTCGATACATTTCGTTACGTTTCGTTTCGTGGACAAAAGGACCTAAGTCTCGGTGGCATGTCACCAGGTGCAAAATGGTCAAAAGGATCTTAGGTAGACAAACGGATAGACAGACAAAAATACAGATAAAAGGACAGGCAGACGGAAAGAGGAGACAAATATCTCCTTAAAATTTATTGATACGAGGATCCAAAAAGACCTAAACATTGAATAATACTTAGAAATCATGTAGAGAACAGTACAGGCCTAAGAACAAAAAACTACTGAAGAAGAAGATGAAGAGTGAAACGTTGAAAGGTTGATATCCGTAGAAATTTATAGAAAAAAGAATGGAAAATCGTAGAAATCTTTAAAGAATACACGCTGCTGCATTACCAAAGGGGCCATAGTTGGTTAGTACAGAAAATGTAATAACCAAGGAGACATTACTTTTCTGGATCTCTGAATACGGGAAGGTAGCAGTCAAAAGTTCAGTATTTGAGAACAGGTCTAAGAAGTCGTATTGTTCGTATTGTAGTCATACATTATCGTCGTTTCCTTATTACTTACAAGTACAATAAAAATACTCTACGTCCATTGTCGATGGTAAAAAGGTAACAAAATACTCTTCGTCCATTATCGTATGTAAACCTGCGCAGTACGTTATTGTCGTGTCATCGTCTTAATCTTTATTAAAAATAAATACAACAATTACAATATACCATCTTCGTTTGTACTCGATTATTTTCGCATTTAAGATTTACAACCTGGAAAATCATCTGTCAAACATTTATTATTACTGTCTATTTTTTTTTTCAAGCTATCAACCTAAAAAATATCGCAGCTATCCAACCATTGTCATCTCTACAGGTTTTCGTATGTCTATTCAATATTCTTTTTAACCTAAAAATATGGCATCTGTCATCTGTCACTATTAAAAAACGTTTGTACTCACTTTTTTTCGTATATTATTATTTAGTTTCAGTATTTTTGCATCATCTTCTGTCTCGTATGACTCGTTAAATCCAATAAAAAGGCCTCATTTATTTTCATAAAGTAATTATTGATTGCTTTTATATTTAGCATTTCTGTCCTAAAAATATGACATCAGGCATCCGTCATTATTAAAAACGTTTGTACTCACTTTTTCCGTATATATTTTATTGTTTAATTTCGGTTTTACATCTTAAAAATTATGGCATCTGTCATTAAAAACCAATAAAAAGATCCCATTCTTAGACATCATCTCTATACCGAAGGTATTTCTTAATTAGAAAGCAATTATCGATTGCTTTTATATTTAGCATTTCTGCCCTAAAAATATGTAATCTGTCATCCGTCACTATTAAAAACGTTTTGTACTCACTTTTTCATATATTATTGTTTAGTTTCAGTATTTTTGCAGCATCTTGTGTCCCGTATGACACGTTAAATCCAGTAAAAATACCCCATTCATTTTCAGAAAGTAATTATTGATTGCTTTTATATTTAGTATTTCTATACATTTCGACCCTAAAAAATATGACATCTGTCAGCCGTCACTATTAAAAACTTTTGTAACTCACTTTTTTCCTCATTATTGGCATTGTCTTGTTTAATTTCGATTTACATCTTCTGTCTTAAAAATATAACATCTGTTATTAAAAATCCAATAAAAAAGGGCCCATTTTTAGACAGCACCTCTGTGCCGAAGGTATTTCTTAATTAGAAAACTATTATCGATTGCTTTTATATTTAGCATTTGTATATATTTTTCGTTTTTCAACCTGAAAATATGACATCTATCATTAAATCCAATAACAAAAATATGATATCTGTCATTAAATCGAATAAAAAAGTACTACTTACATTTTTGTCCTAAAAATATGACATCTGTCATTCATCACTATTCAGTAAAGTTTTCATTTCATACATACTATTTAATAAATCCTTTTTTATCACCAAAAATTATGTTAGAAATATCCATTTAATTATTTTGTATCGGTATTTGAAGTTTAGCTGTATATTTCGGTGTTACCATAAATTCTCCTCCGTCCTAAAAATATGCCATCCATCATCAATAAATACATTACCATTTAAAAAAAGTACAATCAAAGTTTAATTTCATACATACTCTTTTAATGGAACCAGTTTTAGTTAACAAAAATTATGTTAAAAATACGTAGTCGATCTAGGTATCTGGTTATTTGAGATTTTACACTCAGTTTTTCATTATTCACTAAGTAGTTAGGTGCAAAGAGACGACTAAAATTAAAATTTTCAACTACTTAGTTACAAACAAACTTACTTACATCTGAAAATAAAGGTTCAGTTCAGAATGAATTATAAATTTTCAAGGTGTTCGGTTTGTATAAAGATAAACGATATCATCGGTTATTTCCTGTCTACAAGTATAGATAACTCAAAATATTAAAACAATATTTTAGTGCTTAATGGTAGGCAACCATTAATACAATGTAAGAGCAAAAGGACATTAATCTTATTAATGGCCCATAGTTAAATGGAACAATCTCTACAATAAAAATTTCTAAAACTGTTTAATCAGTAATTTTCATAGAAAATTCATGATGGTTGTATATACCGAGGGAACAAGAAACACCAAACTATCAATATTATTACATCAATTAAATGGACCAAAAGTAATACTGTATATGTTATTTTCACCGGTAAATGTTTAATTGGTAAAAGAACATACTTGTTAATACCTAATAGACCGAAACCGTTAATTCGGTTTCAAAGGAATATTTATATTGTCACATTAGATTAATAACGCATCCACCAATGGTGTGACAGTATGCTCGTAGAGATGTTCACTGTACATTGAACAGATTCCAATTCGAGTACCATTCTCATGAGGCAAATAATATAGATATCTCGTTACAAAGTCTAGATGAGAGACAAGTTAGATATTATTGGACGGCGTTACGAAAAACAAATGGTATTATGTAGAATACGTGACGTAGAATAATATTAAAAAGAAAAATAATACAAAAACCAAAAGAACCTAAGTATTCACTATTATCGAATAGAATTAAACGAGAAAAAATTACATTGTAACGGAAACGAGCCGTAGATTAACGCTGAAGAGAAAAATTAGGCACATTAACTTTGAAGAGAAAAGCCATGTGCAAACCCAGAAGGACCTAAGTAGTGACTATTATCGGATAGAATTAAACGGGAAAAAATAAAATTTTAACGGAAACGTGATGTATATTAACGCTGAAGAGAAAAATTAGACTCAATAGCCGTAAGGACCTAAGTATTCGGCTATTATCGATGCAATTCATATTAATAGGCATACATCGTCATTAGTCATTGTAAGAAATCTCAGTTTAAAGCATTCTTCCTTCATTGTGGTATGTTATCGTTAGTCATTGTCGTTGGATATTAATAAAAACAAGGTAAATGAATACTCAACCAATTAACTTAACAATTACAAATCTTGAGCTGGCGTAACATATACTAACTACGGTCATCGATTGTACTCGAATTATCTTCTCAGGTCCTCGTTTGTTTATTTTCTTCTATCACTTAAAAAACAATCAATGACTTAGCAAGTTACTAAGCAGAATTTTGCTACAACAGTCATCTGCATGTCATTCGTTGTTGAGCACCGCTTATCTTTATCAGTATCGATCAGATTGTGACTAAATTTAAACGAGCAGAATTTTTTGTTACAACCGTCATCTGTGGGTCATTCGTTGTTAAGCATCACATATCTTTGTTAGTATTGGTCAGATTTTGAGTAAATTTAAACGGGTATTACGTCATTCATTGTTTCTTTTCGGGATTTTTTGAAAATATTTCTCATATTTTCGTGAGTTTTGAAGTCGTAAGACCATATGACATACTAATAATAAATCTGTTACGCTAATAATGTAGGATTTGCTTCAACAAACTACAACGTATATTTTTCTACGGTCAATGCTAATGTAAGTTTAAAAAAACCTCGTTTCAGGACACCTCTGAAGACATCTGAAGACCTCTGAAGACCTCTGAAGGCCGTTTCAGAAGACACCTGAAGAGCTCTGAAGAACGTTTCTTAAGACCTCTGAAGAACGTTTCAGAAGAGTCGAACACCGTAAAAGGACACAGTATAAATTAGTGTGTTACCTCAAAATACAATAGATTTTATAAAGATGACTGAAGACATCTGAAGACGACTGAAGAGGAGTCGAAGACCGTAAAACAGCACAGTATAAATTTTTCGAATATAAATGCTGGTATACCGTCTGTATTGATATGAAGGATTATGTTTTACGCTAATGACTTCCTGCGAAAAATGTACTAGTAAATAAGATATAGACTTGTCCTTTTTGACAATGATGTAGTTCATATAATTTAATATACTCACCATGCTTTGTTACAAGTAATCGCTAAGAAGTTCTTCATACTCTTCATATCTCTGTTGATAGAGATTTGTTGAATGAATATTTACTTTATTAGCAATGTTGATAGAAAAAATAGTATGCCTTATTTTATTTCAAAGTGTCGTTTTTAAGTGAAATGTCTACAAAAACTTGTCTCTCATCTAGACGACAAATCTATGTCAGATGAATATTACAAGTAATTTTAAGATCATTAGCTTTTACCACCGATATTGATACTGGTATTGATTCCATGAGCTTTAATCGTGGATAAACATCTTAAGACTTTTATCATACTTTTACTACAAATATTCTCATATCTAGGATCTGTTATTATTAATTGAAGAATCTAAAACATTTACCATTTAGTAGACAGTAATATTAAAAAATATTGGATAGTTTTCACGAAATAACCAAAATTATTCCATCATGAGAATGGTACTCGGTGTACCTTGTTGGTGTGACAGTTATTGCGCATGTTCTCCTTTATCGATTGATTTCACTTTTTCATCATCGATTCTTTAAACGCTGCTTCTATGTCTCCTTTTCTTTGTTCATAGAGTCTCTCTAGAGGCTTCTTCAACAGATTTTGGTAGGCTGACTTTTCACTGTCGTAGTACATCTTTGATATGAAGTTCGAAAAATTATATTAAGAGTTATCTTGTTATACCGTTGGATTTGATATGAATGATACTAATGTTAGAGTATAACCGTTTCAATCTAAATAAATGGTATCACACCATTAATATATGTAGGATGATGTTTACGATGAAGATGCTGCATTACGTTAATGTCTTTCTTATTACAATAAATATATCTTTTTAAGGCAATGGAATGTTTTGAAATGTTATTCTGCAGGCATTTCTACGAAGGATTATGTTTTACGATACTTCAGCTATTTGTTTTAATGGTTCTATCACAGAGTTTAAAAAGTTCAATTCTTTTTTATCAACTTCCATTTTCTTCAGAGAGTTATACTTTTTTTCGTATAACACGTCTAAGATCTACAATTTTTCGTTTACGTGCTGTATCCGACGACATCTTTATAAAATCTATTGTATTTTTGTGGTAACACACTAATTTATACTGTGCTGTTTTACGGTCTTCGACTCCTCTTCAGTCGTCTTCAGATGTCTTCAGTCATCTTTATAAAATCTATTGTATTTTGAGGTAACACACTAATTTATACTGTGTCCTTTTACGGTGTTCGACTCCTCTTTAGACGTTTTCAGATGTCTTCAGAGGTCTTCAGATATCTTCTGAAACGTTCTTCAGAGGTCTTAAGAAACGTTCTTCAGAGCTCTTCAGGTGTCTTCTGAAACGGCCTTCAGAGGTCTTCAGAGGTCTTCAGATGTCTTCAGAGGTGTCCTGAAACGAGGTTTTTTTAAACTTACATTAGCATTGACCGTAGAAAAATATACGTTGTAGTTTGTTGAAGCAAATCCTACATTATTAGCGTAACAGATTTATTATTAGTATGTCATATGGTCTTACGACTTCAAAACTCACGAAAATATGAGAAATATTTTCAAAAAATCCCGAAAAGAAACAATGAATGACGTAATACCTGTTTAAATTTACTCAAAATCTGACCAATACTAACAAAGATATGTGATGCTTAACAACGAATGACCCACAGATGACGGTTGTAACAAAAAATTCTGCTCGTTTAAATTTAGTCACAATCTGATCGATACTGATAAAGATAAGCGGTGCTCAACAACGAATGACATGCAGATGACTGTTGTAGCAAAATTCTGCTTAGTAACTTGCTAAGTCATTGATTGTTTTTTAAGTGATAGAAGAAAATAAACAAACGAGGACCTGAGAAGATAAGTCGAGTACAATCGATGACCGTAGTTAGTATATGTTACGCCAGCTCAAGATTTGTAATTGTTAAGTTAATTGGTTGAGTATTCATTTACCTTGTTTTTATTAATATCCAACGACAATGACTAACGATAACATACCACAATGAAGGAAGAATGCTTTAAACTGAGATTTCTTACAATGACTAATGACGATGTATGCCTATTAATATGAATTGCATCGATAATAGCCGAATACTTAGGTCCTTACGGCTATTGAGTCTAATTTTTCTCTTCAGCGTTAATATACATCACGTTTCCGTTAAAATTTTATTTTTTCCCGTTTAATTCTATCCGATAATAGTCACTACTTAGGTCCTTCTGGGTTTGCACATGGCTTTTCTCTTCAAAGTTAATGTGCCTAATTTTTCTCTTCAGCGTTAATCTACGGCTCGTTTCCGTTACAATGTAATTTTTTCTCGTTTAATTCTATTCGATAATAGTGAATACTTAGGTTCTTTTGGTTTTTGTATTATTTTTCTTTTTAATATTATTCTACGTCACGTATTCTACATAATACCATTTGTTTTTCGTAACGCCGTCCAATAATATCTAACTTGTCTCTCATCTAGACTTTGTAACGAGATATCTATATTATTTGCCTCATGAGAATGGTACTCGAATTGGAATCTGTTCAATGTACAGTGAACATCTCTACGAGCATACTGTCACACCATTGGTGGATGCGTTATTAATCTAATGTGACAATATAAATATTCCTTTGAAACCGAATTAACGGTTTCGGTCTATTAGGTATTAACAAGTATGTTCTTTTACCAATTAAACATTTACCGGTGAAAATAACATATACAGTATTACTTTTGGTCCATTTAATTGATGTAATAATATTGATAGTTTGGTGTTTCTTGTTCCCTCGGTATATACAACCATCATGAATTTTCTATGAAAATTACTGATTAAACAGTTTTAGAAATTTTTATTGTAGAGATTGTTCCATTTAACTATGGGCCATTAATAAGATTAATGTCCTTTTGCTCTTACATTGTATTAATGGTTGCCTACCATTAAGCACTAAAATATTGTTTTAATATTTTGAGTTATCTATACTTGTAGACAGGAAATAACCGATGATATCGTTTATCTTTATACAAACCGAACACCTTGAAAATTTATAATTCATTCTGAACTGAACCTTTATTTTCAGATGTAAGTAAGTTTGTTTGTAACTAAGTAGTTGAAAATTTTAATTTTAGTCGTCTCTTTGCACCTAACTACTTAGTGAATAATGAAAAACTGAGTGTAAAATCTCAAATAGCCAGATACCTAGATCGACTACGTATTTTTAACATAATTTTTGTTAACTAAAACTGGTTCCATTAAAAGAGTATGTATGAAATTAAACTTTGATTGTACTTTTTTTAAATGGTAATGTATTTATTGATGATGGATGGCATATTTTTAGGGCGGAGGAGAATTTATGGTAACACCGAAATATACAGCTAAACTTCAAATACCGATACAAAATAATTAAATGGATATTTCTAACATAATTTTTGGTGATAAAAAAGGATTTATTAAATAGTATGTATGAAATGAAAACTTTACTGAATAGTGATGAATGACAGATGTCATATTTTTAGGACAAAAATGTAAGTAGTACTTTTTTATTCGATTTAATGACAGATATCATATTTTTGTTATTGGATTTAATGATAGATGTCATATTTTCAGGTTGAAAAACGAAAAATATATACAAATGCTAAATATAAAAGCAATCGATAATAGTTTTCTAATTAAGAAATACCTTCGGCACAGAGGTGCTGTCTAAAAATGGGCCCTTTTTTATTGGATTTTTAATAACAGATGTTATATTTTTAAGACAGAAGATGTAAATCGAAATTAAACAAGACAATGCCAATAATGAGGAAAAAAGTGAGTTACAAAAGTTTTTAATAGTGACGGCTGACAGATGTCATATTTTTTAGGGTCGAAATGTATAGAAATACTAAATATAAAAGCAATCAATAATTACTTTCTGAAAATGAATGGGGTATTTTTACTGGATTTAACGTGTCATACGGGACACAAGATGCTGCAAAAATACTGAAACTAAACAATAATATATGAAAAAGTGAGTACAAAACGTTTTTAATAGTGACGGATGACAGATTACATATTTTTAGGGCAGAAATGCTAAATATAAAAGCAATCGATAATTGCTTTCTAATTAAGAAATACCTTCGGTATAGAGATGATGTCTAAGAATGGGATCTTTTTATTGGTTTTTAATGACAGATGCCATAATTTTTAAGATGTAAAACCGAAATTAAACAATAAAATATATACGGAAAAAGTGAGTACAAACGTTTTTAATAATGACGGATGCCTGATGTCATATTTTTAGGACAGAAATGCTAAATATAAAAGCAATCAATAATTACTTTATGAAAATAAATGAGGCCTTTTTATTGGATTTAACGAGTCATACGAGACAGAAGATGATGCAAAAATACTGAAACTAAATAATAATATACGAAAAAAAGTGAGTACAAACGTTTTTTAATAGTGACAGATGACAGATGCCATATTTTTAGGTTAAAAAGAATATTGAATAGACATAAATGTTTGACAGATGATTTTCCAGGTTGTAAATCTTAAATGCGAAAATAATCGAGTACAAACGAAGATGGTATATTGTAATTGTTGTATTTATTTTTAATAAAGATTAAGACGATGACACGACAATAACGTACTGCGCAGGTTTACATACGATAATGGACGAAGAGTATTTTGTTACCTTTTTACCATCGACAATGGACGTAGAGTATTTTTATTGTACTTGTAAGTAATAAGGAAACGACGATAATGTATGACTACAATACGAACAATACGACTTCTTAGACCTGTTCTCAAATACTGAACTTTTGACTGCTACCTTCCCGTATTCAGAGATCCAGAAAAGTAATGTCTCCTTGGTTATTACATTTTCTGTACTAACCAACTATGGCCCCTTTGGTAATGCAGCAGCGTGTATTCTTTAAAGATTTCTACGATTTTCCATTCTTTTTTCTATAAATTTCTACGGATATTAACCTTTCAACGTTTCACTCTTCATCTTCTTCTTCAGTAGTTTTTTGTTCTTAGGCCTGTACTGTTCTCTACATGATTTCTAAGTATTATTCAATGTTTAGGTCTTTTTGGATCCTCGTATCAATAAATTTTAAGGAGATATTTGTCTCCTCTTTCCGTCTGCCTGTCCTTTTATCTGTATTTTTGTCTGTCTATCCGTTTGTCTACCTAAGATCCTTTTGACCATTTTGCACCTGGTGACATGCCACCGAGACTTAGGTCCTTTTGTCCACGAAACGAAACGTAACGAAATGTATCGAAACGTGACGAAACGTGACGAAACGTGACGAAACGTGACGAAACGTAACGAAACGTAACGAAACGTAACCGAAACGTAACGAAACGAAACGTAACGAAACGTAACGAAACGTAACGAAACGTAACGAAACGTAACGAAACGTAACGAAACGTAACGTAACGAAACGAAACGAATACATCAACTGTTTGTTTCCCCATTCCTTTCCGACCAATAGCAACGAAGTTATACTTGACAGTTGACAGGTCCTTTTGACTCCGCCATCTTGTATATGGTTAGTTCACGTGAACGATGATCGCCATCATCGTTCAAGACATCTGATGGGATATTAACGAAGATATAAAGTGACAAGCGAGAACTAACCCTTGAACTGCGCATGTGCACATGCCATCTAGATGACATTGTCATCTACCATTTTCAACGTTCAAATCCGATCGATATTAACAAAGATATGAAAACGGCATTATGAACTGCGCATGTGCGAAATGACAACTAGATGTCATTCTCTACACGTAGCCGTTTGAATCGCTAAGGCCTTTCTGGCTTTACATAAAAATTCTCTTCTACGTTAATCGTTCTCTACGTAATGCCGTTTTTCCCGCTTAAATCGGACCACGTGATATACGCTAAGGCCCTTCTGGCTTTACACATGAGTTTTCTGTTTAATGTTCATCATTCTTTACGTAATGTCGTTTTTCCTGTTTAAATCAGACCAACGATAGCTGAGATATTTGCTAAGGCCCTTGTGGCCTTTCGTTCTGCGCATGATTTTTCTCTTCAACGTTAATCTATACCACGATCTCTACTTAATGCCGTTTTTCCCGTTTGAATTGGATAAATAGCAGTGAAGATACGTGCTAAGGCCCTTTTGACATTGCACAATATTTTTCTCTTCTACGTTAATCGTTCTTTTCATAATGTCGTTTTTCCCGTTTAAATCGGACCAATAGCAGTGAAGATACACGCTAAGGCCCTTGTGGCATTGCGCATGATTTTTATATTCAACGTTCATCATTCTCTACGTAATATCATTTTTCCCGTTTAAATCGGACCAACGATAGCTGAGATATACGCTAAGGCCCTTCTGACTTTTCATTTACCTCGTATATTTTTCATTGTTTACGTCAACTATTGCCGCCATCTTGGATTTTCGACGTTATCATGTTTACTGATAACCCAGACTTCGAACTTCGATTGACCTTTGGACTTTTAGACAAAAATTGCCAGAATGAACCTTAGCGATTTCTTATGGGATTTAACATGGGATACTTATTTTACTTTAAAAAATATTGTCGGGTGTAGGATTCGCCTCCTCTCGGAGATCTGGGCTGTTAACCTTGACGCTTGATACTAGCAGAAACGTCAAACGTTAACCGTAAAACGTCAAACGTCAAACGGTAAACGTCAAACGTCAAAAACGTCAAACGTCAAACGTCAAACGTCAAACGTGAAACGCCAAACGTCAGTCGTCAAACTTTCCGGTGCACATACCCTCATTTAAATCGGCCCACGTGATACACGCTAAGGTCCTTATGGCATTGCGCATGATTTTTCTCTTGTATGTCAATCTATATCCCTCTCTCTATATAACCCCCTTTTTCCCGTTTAAATCGGACCAATAGCAGTGAAGATATACGCTAAGGTCCTTTTGTCCTGTCATTGCGCATGATTTTTCTCTTGTATGTTAATCTATATCACGCTCTCTTCATAATGCCGTTTTTCCCGTTTAAATCGGACCAACGATAGCTGAGATATACGCTAAGGCCCCGATTTTCCATGTTAATTTACATATTTCGCAAAATGATGAAAATGGCCTGGTTTACGTGAACGCCATATCTCGTAGGTTATTTGTCTTTTCGCAAAATGATGAAAATGGCCTCGTTTACGTGAACGCCATATCTCGTAGGTTAACCTTCACTCTTACACGTTGAATTCCCTATGTGGTCCAGAACCCGCTTTGTCTATCTACTCATGTTTTTTTTTATTACTTGGCCAAAATAAAGTAGGAGTGTCTTTTTAATCACAGTTTTATCACTGACTAAAATTGAAAACAAGAAATGCTTGAACGATTTTAAAATATTTCCTTGACATACATTTTCTTTATTCGCGATTCAAGCTAAGTGATACGCCCTCTGGAGGAAATTTGTAGAAGGTCCGTATAAGTAGGATATCGTTCACTGTTGCCAGAAGTAGCAAAACTTCGCTACGTCGTCGGATTTTAGCTCTTGAAGAAGTGGATAAGACCTTTTATTTAAGAATAAAAATTTATTTATATGTTATCATACTCTATATTTATTTAAGGATTTTTTTATAAAACTGATTTATTATATTGATTTTTTTTATATTTCAGTTCATTTATTAATTTTGTTTTAAAATCAGTTCATCATTTGGCAACACTGGCGTTCCTGTTCATTGTTTACATTTTAATTTGTATCAATTACAATTCGAGTTTTTTCTTACTTTTTAGCTTTAAATTTGTTTATTTCTTATAGCGTGTGATAGTGTTTATATTAAAAGTCCCGAGAAAATTGCAATCTATATGGTGTTAATGTCAAAATCAAAACTGAAGTATTCATTATTTTCCAAGTACAAGTCGTAAAATTTTGTTTTTTACGATAAATGGATATCTACAAATTCACAATATTGAAATTTTACAAAACTTTGTTTAGAATCAAACTAATCTTATTTTTTGACGGTTTTATTACCATTTACATGTATACAAAGTACTACATGATTCACTTCATAATATAAGAATAAAGTCTAGTAAGATGTTTAAATAAGTTCATCCATAATAAACGTGTGGTACCTGAAATGTCCTTTAAACCACATAATAAAACATGTCCTGGGTTTAGTGAATACATATTTCTAGATGTTCTTATAGCAACCAATAGGTAGGTGAATATTTTCAACAAATTAAGTCATACACATGATAAATATTATATTTATTACGAAAGCACACGAGACTTAAACTTAAATTAACACTAAATGAAACTCAAAAACACTATTACAATGAGAATATTATCTAAAAACAATTAAAAAAATCACAAATACAAAATCCGCCCAAAACAAAAACATGTAAATAAACAAACATCCTACTTATAGATGACAAATGACAGGCGCGCGAAAATTAATTTGAATCGCCAATAGGATCTTCCGGTAATGTTGTAGTTGACGGGTCTGGAAATGCGCATATTCACACCACTCTGCACTGACGTCTAGAATTTGAATTTGCTCAAGCCACGTTGCCAAATCTCCACTTTCATTTTAGCTTGCTTTATTTCATAGTTTATTATTTAGACAAATTGTAACCTCTGTAAATTAAAATGTATGATAAATAAATATAAAGATTTATATTATATTTTGAAATAACAATTCTGTTTTGTTTTATAAGACATTTTAGTAGTTGTGATTGGCCAGTTCTGGACGGGAGGTAATGAGAGGTAATTAGTAATTATCATAAGTACCCACCCCCACCCTTCGCGCAATTAGCAAGTACCTCCCAATGAGCTTAATTGCATAGTGTAATTGCATAGTGTAATAAGTGTAATTACTTCATACGCATATAAATATTTACTATGTATATCGAGTAGCGTGTAACGAGCATAGTAAGTACCTCTTAGATAGTAATTGCTATGTATATCATGTAGTGTAATGGGTTTAGTTCAAGTACATATGAGTGATTACTATTGTAACATAAGGGAAATACGTCGGAGCATACCGAAACACATCCTTGACTCTCAACCGTCATAGCTATAGTGAAGCGCTAGTCTCCAGCAGACGCGCAAGACGTAAACATCGGTGGAAGGGATAGTTCCCCATTCTTCACAAAATTAGCGGGTACCTCTCAGGCTTGTATATTATGAATATGAGTTGCATAGTAAGTATTTTTCAGATACCCTATACACCATGTGTAATGAATATCATAAGTACCTCTCATCACCCCATACACATTGAAATGTAATGAGTGTAGCTACCTTGTATATATAGTAATTTCTATGCATGTCATGAAGTGTAATGAGTAATTTAAGTAGCTCTTGGTTTTTACTATTGTAGCGTATATAGCATTTTGTATCCTAAGTACATTCTAAATAATAGACATAAATGGGGGATAAAGTCCGCACATCCTTGACTCTCGACCACCATGATTAGAGTAAGGAACCGGCCGGGCGCAAGCATACACGGCATGAATATCGAGGCAGGAACTTGGAAAAAGTGGGGGATTTAGTTAACAAGTACTTCTTAATTCTAAACCCACTGTACTGAGTCTAATTGCATAGTAAGAAACTTTCAATGTATAATGAGCATCGCAAATACTTTTCAATACTCCATTCACATATAGGTACCTTGTATGTATATCATGTGTAATAAGTTATAGTAAGTACTCCCCATTACTTCAAACACAATGAAGTGGTATGAGTATAAGTACATTATGTATAGTAATTGCAATGTATATCATGAAGTGTAGTGAGTTTAATATAAGTACCTCTTGGGTATAACTATTGTACCGTACAGAGCGTGAATATCGAAGGAGCTTAAAAGAGGTGGGGGATTTTTGAGAAGATATATAGTAGCGTACGTATCCAAAAAGTTTAAACATCGAGAGCTTCCGCAGTGTATGGTTTCAAAACGGCTAAAAATATCTTATTTTAATACAAAATACATACAAAAACGAATAAAAAATAACATCAGAATAATTAAAATATCTTTCTCAGGTGAAAGACACCAAAAAAGTAAAATGCAGACACATTGAAACACAACGTTTTCAACTAAACTATTATGTTTTGATTAGTGGAGATCTACGTATAATAATACGCAAACCTCGAACACAGGCAGGGCCGTGCCTGACGGGCGTTCATTGCGTGCACCGCACGCAGGCGGCCGAAATTAAGAGGCGGCCAAATCGTTACAAGTTGTTTACTGGGCAAAAATACAATCGGTTTGTTTTCATTAAGATACGAAGTAAAAACAGTTTCTCTAATCTAATCTATCTAAAAAGAGTTTCTCAGAAATAAGAAATGTATAAAAACTGATTAGGTCGTTGTAGTATTTATATACCTAGTCATGCAGCGAATCCGAATTTTTTCGAACATTGCACGAGCGACGAGCCGAAATAGTTTTTTCAATTGACCGGCGTCGCGTAAGCGGTCTTATTCGTCTTATTAGTCGTATTAGTCTATAGACTAGCGAGGATAAATCGTTATTTGTGTCCTGTGTGTGATCCGATATTATTAAAGTCTTTAATTTAACGAATAAAAATAAATTGCTTAATTCCTGAAAACTTTTAGTTGTGTGTTCGTGTGGTGAAATTTAATAAAAAGTTTATTTACTCGACAAAGACTGAAAAAGGTAATACACAAAAAATGTAAAATTAGGGTAGACTTTCACTTTTGGGGCCCGGGAAAATTTGGCGGGTCTTTTTGGAGGGAAAAGGCCGTTTGATATGAAATTCTTAAATAAATATTAAAAAATATTTAATAATATTAAAAAAAAAATTAAATAATAATTAAAATAAATAATAAAATAGCGCAATTTAATATTAAATTACTTAAAATCTATAATTAATGTATATTTTAATGCGCATAGGATGACACGATAAGAAAATCATTTATAAGCTTTTTAAGTAAAACATATTTTTAAACATAAATATGTGAAGATTTATTTTGAAAATGAAAACGGAGAGGAAAATTCAACCACATATAACTGTTTTCTAGTTCAATGTCAGGTAAATTTCTTCCATTTAATAACAATAACATTGCTATTATAAAAAGGAATCATAAGCTTAATTTAAAGAGTTGCTTTCGGCTACACAAGTTCAAATTTTTTAGTATAAATTAAGGAAGATTTTAAGTAATTTAATATTAAATTGCACTATTTTATTATTTATTTTAATTATTATTTAATTTTTTTTTTTTAATATTATTAAATATTTTTTAATATTTATTTAAGAATTTCATATCAAAAGGCCTTTTCCCTCCAAAAAGACCCGCCAAATTTTCCCGGGCCCCAAAATTGAAAGTCTACCCTAAAATTTAATATCACTGCTCATTTACATTTTTAAAGGCCTACGAATGTCTGAAAGGAAAACGAAAAGATTGTCTGGAGCGCAATATAAAAGAAAGCGAGAGGAAAAGCAAAATGAAGCTAAAAAAATGTTTGGGAACAAAACCAATATTTTTTTTCGTTCTCGATTTCGGTTAACCAAAAACTGATTTTTTTCCCGGTTTGATGCCCTGTGTATAATAATAAACATTAAAAATTAAAGTAGTTTTTTTTAATGTTATCCTGGGGGCGGCCATACAGACTGGCACGCAGGCGGCCATATACCCAGGCACGGCCCTGAACACAGGTAAAAAGTGTCGGGTCCTTTAGGCATCTAGTTGGGCTAAGTTTAGTAGAAATATGTGTTTTTTATGGTCGCCATCTATAACGAAGTTTAGGTAGTTCTTCTAGAGTAGGATGATGAGATGTAGTAGAACCCTGTTTTTAATAGTTTTCGGATTATTTATTGTGGGTAGAAAACTACAATATTTTAAGAACAAAATAAGTAAATATTTGGTGAAATATTAAGCTGTATATTATAATTACTAAAATATCGAATGTTTATTGAATTAGTAGTCATTTATGTACCAATGCTAGACTTTTTTTTTAATTGGATTCACAAAAATATCAAATAAATAATAAAAATAGTAAAAATGTATGAGTGTAATTGTGGTATAATATTAAGCATCTGTGGTAGAGCCACTGTAAATATTTTTTACTTATATAGTATACACATTATTTCATTAAAAATTTCTACAATTTTATTGTAAGTATAACTTGAACCATATTTGTTCCTTTAATAACGGCCATATATTGTTTCACATTATTACGATAGGTGGATAATGTATTGCGCTAAGCTCTGGCCTAATGCCGCCTTCTTAAAATCAAATAAATAGTATAAGAAAAACGATGAAGGCAGCAGTCTTTGCCGCGAATATGATACATGTAAGTTGGACTTGCACACATTTTGTGAGGAAATAGTTAGTTACCCAAGGTATGAAAACTTTCTTGAAAGATATCTTACCATACATAACCACACAAATAAGGAGCAAACACGGATTAATGGAAGAGCCACAGTCAGATGATGAAATCGATTGGAGATTACTTACATATCTATATTTATAATTAGAATATAAATAAAATAATATACACAGTTTTAATGTTGTTTTTCTTTAGAAAAGGTTACACGTTATTATTTTTGTTAATAGTAAACACAAGTATAATTTCAGATATATAAAATAAGAAAAAAGTTTGTATTTCATTGAAAAATACATTATCTTTGACACAGGATTAAGCCTTTCAAATATACCCAAATATTTGATATGACTAGACATAGTCTGCGCCTAATAGTTATTCTAACTGATTATTACCAAGTATGGAAGCATTCCCATATCATGGGGCTGTCAGAATATGTTCTCTGTAGGAGGTGCGAACAAGAAGATGAGACCATCGAGCATATCCGCTACTATTGCCCAACGCTTTCATTTATTAGAAAATTTATGTTTGGTGAGTATCACCTAATACCGGCCAATATAAGGGAAGCACACAACTCTTGTAGACGTCAACTACATTAATTCATTTTGTATGACTGAAATGTTTCTATTCACAGCGATGCCATTTCAAATAATATTGACGTCACAGTGTACTTTAAATGGGAAATCTCAATTGCGTCCTCTACCAAACATACTACAAATTTCGGTTCGAAAAAAAAAATTAATTAAAAACGTACGCAAACTATGCGTTTTCGTTAATGACATATGTATTTCTTACTTAATATGAGCATATTATAATAGCTACATAAAAAATTAAAACATACAGAAAAAATGCAATATCTTTCAGGCAGGATTGGGCCTTTTCATATATAGTCAAATACTTGACTATGGCTGGTCATTGTCCAAGTATGGCAGCATTTTCATATTAATGGGCTCTCAGAATACACACTGCAAGGAGTGCGAATAAGAAGATGAGACCATCGAGCATATCCCCCCTTCGATTTATTAAAATATTTGTATTTAGCGAATATCGGCTAACACCGACCGATTTGAAATAAGCTCCTCTTAGCGACGTTGTCACCTACATTAAATCTGTAGGTTGGCTCACGAAGCTTGGTGCATATCATCTTAGAAGGATGCACAATGGGCCCTAATGAGGCTTAAATGTCGTGAGGTAACCCACCCTCCCATACGTTACATGTGCCTTTCATATATAAAAAACACCAAAAAAGTCAACTGACAAAAAATAAGTAAAGCTCAAAAAAATAATTCATTTCAATTCAAAATACATACAAAAATGGAAAATAACATCAGAATAATTACAATATCTTTCTTATTTGAAAGACATCAAAAATTTAAATTTAAAACAAAAATTAAGTAAAACGCAGACACATTGACACACAATGTGTTGAAACTATTACCGTTTTCGATTTCAATGCTCTGACCGCAGAGAGTGCGCATAAAAGATACCGGTTACTTTTTAGACTAAAAAGTAACTGGTATCGACATATCTCCCACCGTTCGTATGCTCTCAGAACAAGCCAAGAGTGGAATCGAAAAAGCTATAAAAATTCTATCTATTGTGTTTGGATTAAAGGAGATCTACGTTACGCAAACCTCAAATCAGGTAGAAAATGGGTCCTGCTCTTAAGGTATTTAGATGGGCTTTGATTAGTAGAAATATGTATTTTTTATGGTCGCCATCTATAACGAAGTTTAGGCGGTCCTTCTAGAGAAGAGTGGTCAGATTTAGTAGAACCCTGCTTTTAATAGTTTTCAAGATTTTTTATTGTAGGTAGAAAACTACAATATTTTGAGAACAAAATAAGTAAATATTTGATGAAATATTTAGCTGTATATTATAATTACTAAAATATCGAATGCATATTGAATTAATAGTTATTTATATACATATGCTAGGCTTTTTTTAAATTAAATTCACAAAAATATCTAGAATCCAGTCCTTTATAAGATAACAGGTGACAAATAAATATTTAAATAAATCTTTAGATATAGGTATATTATAATTACTCAAATATCAAATGCGTATTAAATTAGTAGTCACATATATTACTTGAAGGTAAAGGAGAATACAAATTTGCTGTTATACCTACTATATTGGAAAATACAGATGAACTATGAACAATCCTTTTCAATTTTAACAAAAACATACACATACAAGTTCGCCATAAATAGAGGGTTTCAGAGATAGATACTTTAAGAAAAATAAATATTTTTATGGCACCAAGATATCGACACGATGCACCTGTGTCTTGTGATTCGCTTTACCAAATATCGAAACCGCTACCTACCTAACTGTAAAATTATATTTCTGGCGTAGATCTTTTTTCGTATTTAGGTAAAAATAGTATTAAGTACAAAAATTAACTATTGTACAATAGTTACGATTTCATTTTACACTACACGCGCGAACCTAACCAAATATCGTCGGATAAATATCATATCTCTGTAACTTTTTGTATCCTGGTATTTAGACTCACTGTATGGGGGATGTTGCCATTTAGGGCGACAAGTCGCCAAAATGACGACTTTTTCTCTCTATGAGAGTGTGATGGGGATTTTCAATAAAACGCCTATTTTTGGCGACTTTTTACAGGTGAAAAAATTTCTGTATTTATTGAAACATATAAATATTTTCTTACACGTCTTATACAATACATATAAAGAGATAACAATAATAATAGTGAAGCGCTAGTCTCCAACAGACGCGCAAGACGTAAACATCGGTGGAAGGGATAGTTCCCCATTCTTCACAAAATTAGCGGGTGCCTCTCAGGCTTGTATATTATGAATATGAGTTGCTTAGTAAGTATTTTTCAGATACCCTATACACCATGTGTAATGAGTATCATAAGTACCTCTCATCACTCCATACACATTGAAATGTAATGAGTGTAGCTACCTTGTATATATAGTAATTTCTATGCATGTCATGAAGTGTAATGAGTAATTTAAGTAGCTCTTGGTTATTACTATTGTAGCGTATATAGCATTTTGTATCCTAAGTACATTCTAAATAATAGACATAAATGGGGGATAAAGTCCGCACATCCTTGACTCTCGACCACCATGATTAGAGTGAGGGGAACCGGCCGGGCGCAAGCATACACGGCATGAATATCGAGGCACGAACTTGGAAAAAGTGGGGGATTTAGTATGTATGTATGTATGTATGTATGTATATCATGTGTAATAAGTTATAGTAAGTACTCCCCATTACTTCAAACACAATGAAGTGGTATGAGTGTAAGTACATTATGTATAGTAATTACTATGTATATCATGAAGTGTAGTGAGTTTAATATAAGTACCTCTTGGGTATAACTATTGTACCGTACAGAGCGTGAATATCGAAGGAGCTTAAAAGAGGTGGGCGATTTTTGAGAGGATATATATTAGCGTACGTATCCAAAAAGTTTAAACATCGAGAGCTTCCGCAGTGTATGGTTTCAAAACGGCTAAAAATATCTTATTTTAATAAAAAATAACATCAGAATAATTAAAATATCTTTCTCAGGTGAAAGACACCAAAAATTTAAAACAAAAAAATAAGTAAAATGCAGACACATTGACATACAACGTTTTCAACTAAACTATTATGTTTTGATTAGTGGAGATCTACGTATAATAATACGCAAACCTCGAACACAGGTAAAAAGTGCCGGGTCCTTTAGGCATCTAGTTGGGCTAAGTTTAGTAGAAATATGTATGTGTTTTTTATGGTCGCCATCTATAACGAAGTTTAGGTAGTTCTTCTAGAGTAGGATGATGAGATATAGTAGAACCCTGTTTTTAATAGTTTTCGGATTATTTATTGTGGGTAGAAAACTACAATATTTTAAGATCAAAATAAGTAAATATTTGGTGAAATATTAAGCTGTATATTATAATTACTAAAATATCGAATGTTTATTGAATTAGTAGTCATTTATATACCAATGCTAGACTTTTTTTTTTAATTGGATTCACAAAAATATCAAATAAATAATAAAAATAGTAAAAATGTATAAGTGTAATTGTGGTATAATATTAAGCATCTGTGGTAGAGCCACTGTAAATATTTTTTACTTATATAGTATACACATTATTTCATTAAAAATTTCTACAATTTTATTGTAAGTATAACTTGACCCATATTTGTTCCTTTAATAACGGCCATATATTGTTTCACATTATTACGATAGGTGTATAATGTATTCCGATAAGCTCTGGCCTAATGCCGCCTTCTTAAAATCAAATGAAATAGTATAAGAAAAACGATGAAGGCAGGCAGTCTTTGCCGCGAATATGATACATGTAAGTTGGACTTGCACACATTTTGTGAGGAGATAGTCAGTTACCCAAGGTATGAAAACTTTCTTGAAAGATATCTTACCATACATAACCAAACAAATAAGGAGCAAACACGGATTAATGCAAGAGCCACAGTCAGATAATGAAATCGATTGGAGAATACTTACATATCTATATTTATAATTAGAATATAAATAAAACAATATACACTGTTTTAATGTTGTTTTTCTTTAGAAAAGGTTACACGTTATTATTTTTGTTAAAAGTGAACACAAGTATAATTTCAGATATATAAAATAAGAAAAAAGTTTGTATTTCATTGAAAAATACATTATCTTTGACACAGGATTAAGCCTTTTATATATAGCCAAATATTTGATATGACTAGACATAGTCTGCGCCTAATAGTTATTCTGACTGATTATTACCAAGTGTGGAAGCATTCCCATATCATGGGGCTGTCAGAATCTGTTCTCTGCAGGAGGTGCGAACAAGAAGATGAGACCATCGAGCATATCCGCTACTATTGCCCAACGCTTTCATTTATTAGAAAATTTATGTTTGGTGAGTATCACCTAATACCGGCCAATATTAGGGAAGGACACAACTCTTGGAGACGTCAACTACATTAATTCATTTTGTATGACTGAAATGTTTCTATTCACAGCGATGCCATTTCAAATAATATTGACGTCACAGTGTACTTTAAATGGGAAATCTCAATTGCGGCCTCTACCAAACATACTACAAATTTCGGTTCGAAAAAAAAATTAATTAAAAACGTACGCAAACTATGCGTTTTCGTTAATGACATATGTATTTCTTACTTAATATGAGCATATTATAATAGCAACATAAAAAATTAAAACATACAGAAAAAATGCAATATCTTTCAGGCAGGATTGGGCCTTTTCATATATAGTCAAATACTTGACTATGGCTGGTCATTGTCCAAGTATGGCAGCATTTTCATATTGATGGGGCTCTCAGAATACACACTGCAAGGAGTGCCAATAAGAAGATGAGACCATCGAGCATATCCCCCCCTTCGATTTATTAAAATATTTGTATTTAGCGAATATCGGCTAACACCGACCGATTTGAAATAAGCTCCTCTTAGCGACGTTGTCACCTACATTAAATCTGTAGGTTGGCTCACGAAGCTTGGCGCATATCATCTTAGAAGGATGCACAATGGGCCCTAATGAGGCTTAAATGTCGTGAGGTAACCCACCCTCCCATACGTTACATGTGCCTTTCATATATAAAAAACACCAAAAAAGTCAAATAACTGACAAAAAATAAGTAAAGCTCAAAAAAATAATTCATTTCAATACAAAATACATACAAAAATGGAAAATAACATCAGAATAATTACAATATCTTTCTTATTTGAAAGACATCAAAAATTTAAATTTAAAACAAAAATTAAGTAAAACGCAGACACATTGGCACACAATGTGTTGAAACTATTACCGTTTTCGATTTCAATGCTCTGCCCGCAGAGAGTGCGCATAAAAGATACCGGTTACTTTTTAGACTAAAAAGTAACTGGTATCGACATATCTCCCACCGTTCGTATGCTCTCAGAACAAGCCAAGAGTGGAATCGAAAAAGATATAAAAATTCTATCTATTGTGTTTGGATTAAAGGAGATTTACGTTACGCAAACCTCAAATCAGGTACACACACACACACACACTGATTACTGGCCCGAGTCGAATAAGTTCCCATCCTGGTAACCTGGATCGAAACCTACTAAACCCTTCCATCCACCCCCAAGCTTTTTCATCAGCTGCTTGGTCCACATGTCAATAGCAATTGATTGGCACCCCATTGCGTTGAAGGTTGAGGCGTTATCGTCATTTAGTAAGAGTCGGTTGAGGACCTAAAACTCTTATGCGTTCACTCTCTCTTTCATACATTCGAGATTTGTGTGCTGTTGCCCGCTGCGCTATGAGTGCTCATCAGGACCCCTCTACCCCCTTTACCTAGGTAAAAAGATCTACGCCAGAAATATAATTTTACAGTTAGGTAGGTAGCGGTTTTCATATTTGGTAAAGCGAATCACAATACACAGGTGCATCGTGTCGATATCTTGGTGCCATAAAAATATTTATTTTTCTTAAAGTATCTATCTCTGAAACCCTCTATTTATGGCGAACTTGTATGTGTATGTTTTTGTTAAAATTGAAAAGGATTGTTCATAGTTCATCTGTATTTTCCAATATAGTAGGTATAACAGCAAATTTGTATTCTCCTTCACCTTCAAGTAATATATGTGACTACTAATTTAATACGCATTTGATATTTGAGTAATTATAATATACCTATATCTAAAGATTTATTTAAATATTTATTTGTCACCTGTTATCTTATAAAGGACTGGATTCTAGATATTTTTGTGAATTTAATTTAAAAAAAGCCTAGCATATGTATATAAATGACTATTAATTCAATATGCATTCGATATTTTAGTAATTATAATATACAGCTAAATATTTCATCAAATATTTACTTATTTTGTTCTCAAAATATTGTAGTTTTCTACCTACAATAAAAAATCTTGAAAACTATTAAAAGCAGGGTTCTACTAAATCTGACCACTCTTCTCTAGAAGGACTGCCTAAACTTCGTTATAGATGGCGACCATAAAAAATACATATTTCTACTAATCAAAGCCCATCTAAATACCTTAAGATCAGGACCCATTTTCTACCTGATTTGAGGTTTGCGTAACGTAGATCTCCTTTAATCCAAACACAATAGATAGAATTTTTATATCTATTTCGATTCCACTCTTGGCTTGTTCTGAGAGCATACGAACGGTGGGAGATATGTCGATACCAGTTACTTTTTAGTCTAAAAAGTAACCGGTATCTTTTATGCGCACTCTCTGCGGGCAGAGCATTGAAATCGAAAACGGTAATAGTTTCAACACATTGTGTGCCAATGTGTCTGCGTTTTACTTAATTTTTGTTTTAAATTTAAATTTTTTATGTCTTTCAAATAAGAAAGATATTGTAATTATTCTGATGTTATTTTCCATTTTTGTATGTATTTTGTATTGAAATGAATTATTTTTTTGAGCTTTACTTATTTTTTGTAAGTTATTTGACTTTTTTGGTGTTTTTTATATATGAAAGGCACATGTAACGTATGGGAGGGTGGGTTACCTCACGACATTTAAGCCTCATTAGGGCCCATTGTGCATCCTTCTAAGATGATATGCGCCAAGCTTCGTGAGCCAACCTACAGATTTAATGTAGGTGACAACGTCGCTAAGAGGAGCTTATTTCAAATCGGTCGGTGTTAGCCGATATTCGCTAAATACAAATATTTTAATAAATCGAAGGGGGGGATATGCTCGATGGTCTCATCTTCTTATTGGCACTCCTTGCAGTGTGTATTCTGAGAGCCTCATCAATATGAAAATGCTGCCATACTTGGACAATGACCAGCCATAGTCAAGTTTTTGACTATATATGAAAAGGCCCAATCCTGCCTGAAAGATATTGCATTTTTTCTGTATGTTTTAATTTTTTATGTTGCTATTATAATATGCTCATATTAAGTAAGAAATACATATGTCATTAACGAAAACGCATAGTTTGCGTACGTTTTTAATTAATTTTTTTTTCGAACCGAAATTTGTAGTATGTTTGGTAGAGGCCGCAATTGAGATTTCCCATTTAAAGTACACTGTGACGTCAATATTATTTGAAATGGCATCGCTGTGAATAGAAACATTTCAGTCATACAAAATGAATTAATGTAGTTGACGTCTCCAAGAGTTGTGTCCTTCCCTAATATTGGCCGGTATTAGGTGATACTCACCAAACATAAATTTTCTAATAAATGAAAGCGTTGGGCAATAGTAGCGGATATGCTCGATGGTCTCATCTTCTTGTTCGCACCTCCTGCAGAGAACAGATTCTGACAGCCCCATGATATGGGAATGCTTCCACACTTGGTAATAATCAGTCAGAATAACTATTAGGCGCAGACTATGTCTAGTCATATCAAATATTTGGCTATATATAAAAGGCTTAATCCTGTGTCAAAGATAATGTATTTTTCAATGAAATACAAACTTTTTTCTTATTTTATATATCTGAAATTATACTTGTGTTCACTTTTAACAAAAATAATAACGTGTAACCTTTTCTAAAGAAAAACAACATTAAAACAGTGTATATTGTTTTATTTATATTCTAATTATAAATATAGATATGTAAGTATTCTCCAATCGATTTCATTATCTGACTGTGGCTCTTGCATTAATACGTGTTTGCTCCTTATTTGTTTGGTTATGTATGGTAAGATATCTTTCAAGAAAGTTTTCATACCTTGGGTAACTGACTATCTCCTCACAAAATGTGTGCAAGTCCAACTTACATGTATCATATTCGCGGCAAAGACTGCCTGCCTTCATCGTTTTTCTTATACTATTTCATTTGATTTTAAGAAGGCGGCATTAGGCCAGAGCTTATCGGAATACATTATACACCTATCGTAATAATGTGAAACAATATATGGCCGTTATTAAAGGAACAAATATGGGTCAAGTTATACTTACAATAAAATTGTAGAAATTTTTAATGAAATAATGTGTAACTATATAAGTAAAAAATTTTTAAATACATTTTTACTATTTTTATTATTTATTTGATATTTTTGTGAATCCAATTAAAAAAAAAGTCTAGCATTGGTATATAAATGACTACTAATTCAATAAACATTCGATATTTTAGTAATTATAATATACAGCTTAATATTTCACCAAATATTTACTTATTTTGATCTTAAAATATTGTAGTTTTCTACCCACAATAAATAATCCGAAAACTATTAAAAACAGGGTTCTACTATATCTCATCATCCTACTCTAGAAGAACTACCTAAACTTCGTTATAGATGGCGACCATAAAAAACACATACATATTTCTACTAAACTTAGCCCAACTAGATGCCTAAAGGTCCCGGCACTTTTTACCTGTGTTCGAGGTTTGCGTATTATTATACGTAGATCTCCACTAATCAAAACATAATAGTTTAGTTGAAAACGTTGTGTGTCAATGTGTCTGCATTTTACTTATTTTTTTGTTTTAAATTTTTGGTGTCTTTCACCTGAGAAAGATATTTTAATTATTCTGATGTTATTTTTTATTAAAATAAGATATTTTTAGCCGTTTTGAAACCATACACTGCGGAAGCTCTCGATGTTTAAACTTTTTGGATACGTACGCTAATATATATCCTCTCAAAAATCGCCCACCTCTTTTAAGCTCCTTCGATATTCACGCTCTGTACGGTACAATAGTTATACCCATGAGGTACTTATATTAAACTCACTACACTTCATGATATACATTGCAATTACTATACATAATGTACTTATACTCATACCACTTCATTGTGTTTGAAGTAATGGGGAGTACTTACTATAACTTATTACACATGATATACATACAAGGTACCTATATGTGAATGGAGTATTGAAAAGTATTTGCGATGCTCATTATACATTGAAAGTTTCTTACTATGCACAGTACAGTGGGTTTAGAATTAAGAAGTTGTTAACTAAATCCCCCACTTTTTCCAAGTTCCTGCCTCGATATTCATGCCGTGTATGCTTGCGCCCGGCCGGTTCCTCACTCTAATCATGGTGGTCGAGAGTCAAGGATGTGCGGACTTTATCCCCCATTTATGTCTATTATTTAGAATGTACTTAGGATACAAAATGCTATATACGCTACAATAGTAATAACCAAGAGCTACTTAAATTACTCATTACACTTCATGACATGCATAGAAATTACTATATATACAAGGTAGCTACACTCATTACATTTCAATGTGTATGGGGTGATGAGAGGTACTTATGATATTCATTACACATGGTGTATAGGGTATCTGAAAAATACTTACTATGCAACTCATATTCATAATATACAAGCCTGAGAGGTACCCGCTAATTTTGTGAAGAATGGGGAACTGTCCCTTCCACCGATGTTTACGTCTTGCGCGTCTGCTGGAGACTAGCGCTCATAGATAAATTAATATTAAAAGATAAACCGTTTAAATGCACGGCACTGGTAACAAGTGGTAGTTCCCAGCCATACTACTTGGAGCCACCGTCGCAAATAAGATGACAGCGATGTTGTCAGTTTCCATAAACTTTCATGAGATTAGAGTTAATTCAAACGCATAAGCTGCACCTTATTTTGTTTTTGTCGTGCTCGATACCATCCATACAATGGCCATACTATTGCTGAGATATTTTAAAGAGAGGTTTGGCAACTGTGTTGATAACCTCGTTAAAAATAAAGAACGGAATGGTGGAAGACGAAATAGTCGAAAAATGCACAAAAACCGTCATAAAATAAAAGTTATTATGATGTTGTGGATATAATTATATTCGATCATGTATTAGGATAGATACGCCTTACCTGTGGAAGTAATGGGTTTAATGATTATCTAGACGGGGAGAAAGGAAAGGTATACAAACGGAGAACTTAGCAGTGCCGTACCGTATGGAAGGGGTTATATATTGTTAATTACTATAAAATGTTAGATGAAAGCGGATGGACATGATTTTAAAAATATTGTTTTATAGCGTATATTTTTAACTTTCAATGTAAGAATAGTTTTTCACAGTATTGTGATACTACATAGACCATGCACAGGCTTGTCATATTTTATATTATTTACTCAATTTTATAGGATTATTAATTTTGTACTTTAAACAATTTATATACATTTTGAGTAAATATACCTACTATAAAGCTTGACTGATAAAGGAGAAAAGAAAATAAAAAAATATTGTGAAGAACCCGTTTTATATGTAAAGCAAGAATATTATACATATTTCTGACTACATACCTTCCTTTATGAAATAAAATAAAGACCAATTAAAGCATTTTATTTATCAACCAAAAATAGTTATACACAAATAATAATAATACTCTCCCTAATTACGGAGATTAATGAACTTTATTATTTACAAAGTACTCTAGCAAAATTTTGCCGTACACAAGTTAGAGGGAACAGAAGAAATAATGGCATTGTGTTTGTTCTCTATTTTAACAATTCTGACAATGCATGAAGTGGTGTGACTAATTTAAAATGGGTAGCGTCGATTGACATTTTCTGATATTTTTAAATACCTATAATAAGAATCCCTTATTTAAAATGGTTTTATTTGCATAGATGGCTATTTTTTAAAAATTTAAATGCAAATAAAAACCTACAATAAATAGGTACATATTATATATAATTAAAAATAAGCTTCAAGATTTATTTTCATTTTTTTAAAATAATATTTAAAGTTCGCAAGACGACTTTTCTTAAGAGTTCAATAAAATTAAAATATAAGGTTAAAGAAAATGTCTTTTACGTACCTAACAAAAAAAAATTTTTTTTTTGACCGTCTGTGAAACGAGATATTAACAATGAAATTGTGCATAATTAACAGTCTTAAAGCCTGTCATGTACATTAGTAATGCATTTATTTCAAGATATTTCGAAAACAGTTCTTAATATATTTTTTTAAAAACTAATGTAATGTAAATCAGAAAGTTATACAATTTTCTAAAAAAACGTTGAATTTTTTGACCGTTTTGGTAAAATGATAGATTTTTAAAAGAAAAATATGTTTAAAGCAGTCGACGCGTAGTGGGGTACAACTGGATTACAACTTGGCAACATTGTTAGTTCAGAATCACTGAATTACACACGATCAGCTAAGAGGTTGTTATAACCTCGTGAAGTGTTCTTGAAAAATTAATTTGTCTACTGTATTTGAGAACTGGAATCGACGCTTCTGTTTGAACCAAAACAAAAAATTAATATGAGGAAGTCACAAAATGTCTATAGGTATACACTTGATATCGCACCATTCCTATATTTGTGACGTTGCCGGATGGATTTTACTTGAAATAATAACGTATCCGTACATAAGCTTACATGTGTTGTGTTTAGTATCTTACAAAAATAATATTTTTCAGCATTGAGAATCTCAAACTATTGGCGATATTTTTGTGTACGACTGTCGCGCGTGAACTAACTTAATAATTACTACATGTAAACAACTCATTTTAAATTGGTCGGTATTAGATACCATAAGTATTTAGTATATTTACCTGCAGTAAAATTGTTTACAATTCAAAACCCATTGGTTATATTTAGGCAATACCCCGCGCATATGGGATCATTATTATGTTCCTCCATAATCCAAGGGGGTTTATCGTTTTGATTATTTTGTCTTGAAATTGTATACTGATATTTCGAAAAAAGGGTCACTTCCATGGTTTTATGCAATATTCAACATTTTAATTGACAATTGTCAACGTTGTAACCATTTGCAATTACTATACAGGCTCCTTATGAGTGCGAATAATAAACAATATTTTCATATCAATTTGCCTCTAAATGCCCAATTAAACGAATACATGAATTTCTTAGAATAATGAAGACTTTTACGTAAAAATTATGATGCGATAGCAATTGTACAAAAAGGTTTACCAAAATATGAGTGGCATGTCACGACGCTTCTGTCAAAAATAAGGGTAGCTTAGATATTAGATTTAATAGGAGTTTGACATTATGTGTACGTGTCCACCGCGACCTTTTCAGATCTATTGTGGGACTCCGTTTGTTTTAGAGTTTGTCATCTAAGCTTGGACTTTTTTATTAGATTTATTTTCCTTGACAGTGGCATCCACATGCATGTAGTCACATATGTCCGGCTTTTCTTCATCTAGTATAAGAAATCTCAATCTAGTTAGGCTTTCACATTAGTGCAGGACGTGCATTGATGTTTCCTTTTCTAATTCACAGAACCCGAATAAATTAAAAAAAAAAAGAATAAATTAGAAAATAATTTAATTTTGTAAAAGAAGTGAAAACTTACTTTTTAGAAGATAAAAATAAATAAATACCTTGGGAGATTCTACTTCTAGTACACACCAACTACGGTTGCTTATTACATTGTTCTTGCTTCTTTTTTGCAAAAAAAGTAAAATGTATACGTGTATTTGATACGCCAAAATTACAAAATATCGCCCTAAAGTGGTCGAATTATCTGCAGCTTGCGCTAGTATCGCTTTTGCTTCCCCTACCATAACTTCGCACTGAGCGAATATAATCATGATACGTTCACACATATACATTTTCTATACTACTTCCCTCAACGAAGTATGTACTAAAAAAAATATGTTTTCAATAATGGGTTAATATAATCAAAAAGTATACTTTGTGTTTATTAAACTACAATTGGGAGACAACAGTTCTAAGCTATTTTTCACAGTATTTTAGACCTCAATAACACTTTGTTTCAGAAACGAATTGTTTAACTAGGTGTAAGTAGACGTTTGCAATAAATACTTATAAATTACTTTTTACCTATATCAATACGAAAGTTTGTATATAAAGACGCACTTGTTTACTTACTCTATTAACAAAACATTGGATTTCAAATAAAATGTTCGATTTTATTATAGCTAAATAAATCTTCATGTGAAAAGTGATCTGAACAAACTTTGGCATCTTTCAGTTTTGAGATTTTGCTCATTTATTTTCAAGTTGTTCAGCCACAATGACATTAGACAATGTCTCTCGGAAACGTGTAAAACGTATATACCATAAAATATCCAGTTTCTACTATTAGGTAATTTATATCAAGAAATAAAAAAAACCTAGCACAGTTGTTACGCCCATGGATATCTACATTATTTACATTTCATGAGATTGATTTTGACATAACCTACCTGTGAAAATAGCAAGCATTGGTTTTGGGTGTTTTTGGTCCAAAATGTTCGGAAAATTATGCATCTCTTTACTGCTTTGAAATGTATAATCACGTTTGTAAATAATTTCTTTCATATAAATAAATAAAACAAGAATATTTCACTAAAATAAAACACCGAATGACACTTTTAAAAACATATAGAAACAGGGTTGCCAAATGTCCAGTTAAAATATAGTATTTAATGGTTAAACCGATGGATTGTAGTGAACAAAATCTAAAAACATCTAATTTAAACACCGATTCAATGCAGAAGAAAATTAAATGAGAAATTTTATGAATATGATTAAGATTCTTAAAGGAACTGTTAAATATTAAGCTCCATATTAAGTATTTCGAACCTTGAAACATTGGGAACTAATAATTATTATCCTTATACGTTTAACCGAAAGTGACACTGCGGCAACCTCTGCTGGTACCACAGTTTGTTGTGCATGCGATTGTGGACCTTATTATCATACGACAATTGTTTATGTAAACAAGGCGTATCTATTCCAATACATGATCGAATATAATTATCCTTCGATAGGTAAGTTATTATTAGGTTAAGAAGATTGATAAGTGCTGATTTGATGAAATTAGTAAGTATTAACAATATAATTTAATAAGGTGTTATATTTGTTAAAGGACTTTGTTTATCATTGTTTTCTTATAGCCTTAACGAAGTATAATTTCATTTTGGATCGATTTTCAATTCTTTTTTAATATACCTATTTGTAACAAAACATGTCTGGCCCTGGTAAAATTAAATAATCTTTTTCAGCCCCTTAATTTGAATAAGTATTATTCTAATATTCAGCAGGCTGGTTATTCAAATAAAACCTTTTTTCATTATCCTTCCGATATTAAAATTCGTGAAAACTGTTTTAAGAATTTACATTTATCTTTAGATAATAAAATTCGCTATCTTTTTGAAGATAATTTTTGGCCAGATTCTTTTAGTAAAATTGCTTCAAAACATAAACGACTAATTGCAAATTCTGTACCAATTTTATTAGCTAATAGTACATCCAGTTCAACTATACTCAATACTCAACCCAAACAGTCAGATTTTAGAAAATGTTGAGGCTGAAGCACATACACACAGTAGCATAAGATAGATTTGCTAATCTGCAACGAAAAACAAGAAATGATTTGCAAACGTAAACTTAGTATTAGTGATAAACAATTTGAACAACCCTCTGTTAAAAATGAAAAGTAATTTTCAAACTCAAATTTGTTAGATCAACTAGAACAGATTAGTTAAAATATAATTCAAATCGACCATTGCACTATGAGAAATAAACTGAAAGTTTTTTCTATAAACTAATTTTAGACAAATTAAAAATATTTTTTTTTATAAGAAAGGGCAACATTTTGATAAGAAAAATTGTTTAATAAGATGTAAGTATGTACACTTTTTTGTTTTTATAGGAAACCCCTGACACCTGCATCAAAATTTGGTCCAGTTTTCCAAGAACGAGAGGAGAATACTATTAATTCCACTTACAGTTGTTATTTGTACATGTTCTGTATGTAATAAATGTTTTAATGCACCTTACTTTTATTAAATGATTAAACTATACGTATATACCTATTGTTTCAAATATTTTCATTTATATTTTTTGGAGTTTTATTACTTAAAAAACTAATATTTATGTTAAATACAGTATTTTAATGTAAATATTAGTTTTTTTTAAAGTAATGAATGCCAAAAAATGTAAATAAATAATAAAGGACATTTGAATGAGCCGCGTTTAGGCTTGACATTCTTCTTTTTAATTTTCTTCTTTTATGTTGCTCTAACTGTTAAGTTAATCAGCCAAATGTGTAGCGTGCGACGGTGGCTCCAAGTAGTATGGCTGGGAACTACCACTTGTTACCAGTGCCGTGCATTTAAACGGTTTATCTTTTAATATTAATTTATCTATGCTAGCGCTTCACTATAGCTATGACGGTTGAGAGTCAAGGATGTGTTTCGGTATGCTCCGACGTATTTCCCTTATGTTACAATAGTAATCACTCATATGTACTTGAACTAAACCCATTACACTACATGATATACATAGCAATTACTATCTAAGAGGTACTTACTATGCTCGTTACACGCTACTCGATATACATAGTAAATACTTATATTTATATGCGTATGAAGTAATTACACTTATTACACTATGCAATTACACTATGCAATTAAGCTCATTGGGAGGTACTTGCTAATTGCGCGAAGGGTGGGGGTGGGTACTTATGATAATTACTAATTACCTCTCATTAGCTCCCGTCCAGAACTGGCCAATCACAACTACTCATTTTGATAGATTTTAAATTTTGTAATTATCATTATTGAAAGGTATTATTGATATTAAAAATAACGATCGTATTACTTGAAAATCTTTAGAATTTTTTTAATTTTATGAGATTTTTAATCGATGTAAAAATTGGTAAATAGATGATTAAAAAGTAAAATAGTTATTTCAATCTGCTTATTCCCTGATTCCAAATAATTAAATATAACCTGGCAACTATGTAACGATTCCAACTGACAGAACTAGTCGGAACAGCAATGGTGCGGACTGGCGCATTTCCAGACCCTAATTGTTAAATACGGGTCTGTATTGGTGTTAAAAACACTTATGACAAGTTCTTCGGAATTATTTCATCGGTTTGGACAGAATAAAACTAAACATGTTTTAACCATTGTTTATAGAAGTCTTTAGGACGTCTTTAGGGATCAAAATAATTTTCCAAAACTCACAAAAACTTTAAAAATCGTAAAAAAATTGCTAAAAATAACAACAATCACAAGACAACTAAATGTCAAATGTCACAAGATTCTAACTAATGCGCAGACTCAAATCCTCCCCGGCATTTACGCTATCGTAAACGTTTTTCCTTGCCACCCGGGCAGCCATTTTCCTATCTCCCCTCTTCATATCTATTAGGCATTCCAAACAAATGAATTACTAGTGGGCAGGTTTGGTATATCTAAGGGTGGCGACATATGGTGTATTCTATCTACTTTACGTAAAATCATGAATAATGGATTACATTTAAATATTTTATGTCAAACAAAATAAAAATAATATTTAAAAAAACCCACCTATAGATTTCTTCATAAATTGGCAGGGTTGGCGACTACTACTTTGAATAAAAATAGCGTCCAAGTTGCAAGACTATGTCGCTACCCCCTTAGATATACAAGAATTTCCCACTGGCACCTATTAGGTCTTTTCCTTTGCATCGAAAGTGTAGCACTGAGCTACACCACTTCTAAAAATATCGTTCCATTTATACAAATTGTATGGATGGAACGACATTTTCAGAAGTAACGTAGCTCAGTGCTACACTGTCGATGCAAAGGAAAAGACCTATTGTTTGACAGGTCGTTGGAATGCCTAATGGTTTAAAATTATTTATGACAGCTGTTAAAATATATTTGACACTTAACAATCTTGACACTGTGCTGCGTTCGACAAGAAACGGTATCTAGCAGGATTCGTAGACAACACGGTATCCCTTTAAATATATATTCAAAGGTCCTACTCAATGAACTGAAGTGGGGTAGAAAGCCAATGTGCATACTGTATCACTAGAACAAAATGCGACTTTATGAGCGCAGCCATTTTTATTTCTCATTTCACTCGGGAGTATTTATAAAAACCATTTTCTGTTTCACATTGTTATTATTCAAACCACAAGTTGGTGGATCAGACAATAACAAAGTGAAATAGAAAATGGTTGTTATAAATACTCCCGAGTGAGATGAAAAATAACCTGTCTTCGTCCATAGAGTCGCATTTCAAACCTATTGACAAATATTCTACCCCACCCCAGTTCATTGGTTCTACTCACATACTTTGATTACTATACGGGGCAAGAGAGAGGTCCGACACGCCCAACATAGGGCGCGGCCATTTTGAACCCTGTGACACAGTTTACAGCTAAAGAATCAGATCGCTCACTCTGCGTCGGCACTTTTGATCTCAATGTTTCAGTTTATATACTGTGCAACTCGGATAATACAATATATGACAACCGCCTATAATAAAACAGCAGTCTTCTGCGTATCCTGAATTTGTATCCCTGGAGTGGATGTTATTTTGGAACTTTCAACTGGTCCGAGTGAGCTAACTGATTCTTTAGCAATAAACTGTGACTTCAAAAATAATATTAGGTCTTTTCCTTTGCATTGAAAGTGTAGCACTGAACTACGCCACTTCTGAAAATATCGTTCCATCCATACAATTTGTATAAATGGAACGGTATTTTCAGGGGACCTATTTTCAAACCGTGTGAGTACTCATTTCCACATACTTTGATTACTATACGAGGCAAGAGAGAAGTCCGACACGCCCAACATAGGGCGCGGCCATTTTGAACCCTGTGACACAGTTTACAGCTAAAGAATCAGATCACTCACTCTGCGTCGGCACTTTTGAGCTCAATGTTTCAGTTTATACACTGTGCAACTCGGATAATACAATATAGCAACTCGGATAATACAATATATGATAACCGCCTATAATAAAACAGCAGTCTTCTGCGTATCCTGAATTTGTATCCCTGGAGTGGATGTTATTTTGGAACTTTCAACTGGTCCGAGTGAGCTAACTGATTCTTTAGCAATAAACTGTGACTCCAAAAATAATATTCACTGACACTGACAGCAGCAAGCAAAATATCAGGTTCGTTTTAATCATCCACTTCTGCTTCCGGAATTGTCAGTTTAGTCGTTCTAACCTGTCAGATTAAAACAAGAAAACCGACAATTCCGAAGCAGAAGCGGATGATTAAAACGCACTTATTAAAAATATTGCGCCAAGATGTAGGCAACACGTAATAAGGGTTCAAAATGGCGGGGTTTTCTATCTCTTTTTAAAAGGCACTCAGAAAATTGCGCAGTGCGACCATTCTCCGTATAGTAAAAGAAAATCAAAGTATGTGACTCATTTCTCTCAAGATTTCAGGAGAAATGTCATATGTCAACGTGGAAACTGTATTTTGAAAACGAGTGACTACCTCATGACTACTCACTGACCTTTCCTCTCGGTTTATTTCGAGAGAATTCATATTCTCAGGAGAATTTGACCACGTGATTAGGGTCGTGTGTACCCTTCCTCCATGTGTGTACCCATAACCGATGTGTGTACAAGGCCAAGTCACATACTACCTTTCTCTCGATAGAGCACCCCTTTCTCTCAATAGAGCACTCCTTTCTATCGAGTTTGAAAATAACCCCCCAGAAGTGGTGTAGCTCAGTGCTACACTTTCGATGCAAAGGAAAAGACCTATTCACTGACACTGACAGCAGCAAGCAAAATATCAGGTGCGTTTTTAATCATCCGCTTCTGCTTCCGGAATTGTCGGTTTAGTCGTTTTAACCTGTCAGATTAAAACAAGAAAACCGACAATTCCGAAGCAGAAGCGGATGATTAAAACGCACCTATTAAAAATATTGCGCCAAGATGTAGGCAACACGTAATAAGGGTTCAAAATGGCGGAGTTTTCTATCTCCTATTAAAAGGCCCTCAGAAAGCTGCGCAGTGCAACCATTCTCCGTATAGTAAAAGAAAATCAAAGTATGTGGTTCTACTACATTTACGTACACTGAATAACGTGATCAAACATTTAGAACATCTCAGATGCATCCGATCTGGATATTCAAACGCGGCATATGTTCTACTATGACGTCGTAAATCGGCAATCTATCAATTCAAGCAGATTTGAAAAACTAAGCTATTCTCTTAATTATTTATTATCCTTGACTACGATCAGCTACAAGTTAGCCAATGACTTCAACCAAACCAACCCATGTCTGTGGTCATTAGTGTCAATTTTATTTTGTTAGGTTGGTTGCAGTGAACACTGTATGCCATATGTCAGACGCCAAAATATCTAGTTTGTTTTTGTTATTACTTTATTATTCAAACAAGGGAGGTTTTAGAAGATATATTTGTTGATAACAGTACATAGATTGATATCGTTTATTTAGTTATTAAAACGATGGATGTGAAACAAGAACCCGTTAATTTTTGTGAACATCAAACAACGAAGGAGTTAGTAACTTTTGCTGCGATCAAACGGGAATGTGAATTGCCTAAAATTGAAGGTTCTGATTTTCTGGAAAACATTGAGCACGAATCAGTGCGCGACAACGTTATTAATGTTCCTAACATTATTAAAAAAGAATCTGAGAACACGGACGAGGTGAATGCGGCAGATATCGACGATATTAAGCCAGTGATTAGCGAAATTAGTGGATATGTTCAGTTTAAAGATGGAAGTGAGTTTTTGACGTCGCATTGTGATTTACCTACACTAAAAAGCGAGGTGAAGCTTAATGATTATCCGAATCATTTTGCACAACCCCATAGTAGCAAACAAACCATAATAAAATCGAAATCATCAAAACATATTGTCAAAAATGTTCCTAAGCAAAAGAAGAGGAAGTATCCCTGGTCTGTTCGCCAAAAAAGTAAGTACAATTTTGAGTTTATATTATTTTTTGTTAAATGACAGGGTTCAGCCTTTGGGGCTGCATGCAGTGTTATCATCATGCTAAAATAAATCACAGAAAGCTTGTTCAAGCCCGAAATCCAAATATTATAATAATAAAATTAAAGATTCAGAAAATAAAAATACAACAACTTGGAAAATGTACTACAAGGAAAGACAAGGACAACAAAAAGTATTTCAATTCACAACAATGACAAAACTATTGAAAACCCAACAACTGTAGTTTTTTACTTTAATGTAAACACAGTTATAAAAAAAAATTAAAAAAACTTATCCAGTGGTTTTGAAGATATCTCTTGTAACTTAACAAAGACAATCACAGACTATATTTTAATACCATTGACTCATAATTAACTAAGTATTCCCTGGAAAAAGGATTAAAAACATCTATATTAAAAAGGGGTAACCTCCACAAGATATCGAATTATTGACCTAACTCAACAAATTAAAATGCCATAAACGAGAGATTTAAAAAAGAATCCTATATTTTTCTGCAAATGCAAAATGAAATGTCCATATTATGCATAGCACAGGTTCGGTCGCTAAATTTACATACTTAATTTTTAGTGGTTAAAATTCCAAAAAAGGGAAAATCAGTCAGCCAAATCTGTCATTATCTGACTTTCTATTTCTTATCTGATGACGATTAATCAGATATAATTTGATTAATTTGCATGTAGTTAGGTCAAAATAATAATAGTAACATTTTGCCATTATTAAATGGTGATTTATAGTATCAAATGATTTTGAAAAGGCCAGTGGTACCAAAAGGCATATTTTCTGTTTATCTATTGATGACAAGATGTTACATGATAAGCAAGTCAGAGATGTAGTATTACTAATAAATTTTTGAAAACCTGATTGATGTAAAGGGATATTACAAAAGAAGGCAGCAGAGCACCTACGGAGTTTTTACTTAAAACCTATGCCATATCTTTAGTCTATTTTTATACCCTATTTAGAGAAAATAAAATCTTAACTGTGATAAGAATATACATCCAGGAATGCTTAATTTTTTTATTTAAAAATAGAGGTTTATTTTCAAATTTTGAATCAACGAATGCTTATATATTGAGAAATATAAACCTAGTATATCCAATACATAGGCTGGCAGCTACAGAACATAGAGCAGGGCACAGCTGTGTAAAGTTGTACAATAAAATGCCTGATACAATAAAAATCGAGATAAAAATATTAGCAAATGTTAAAGTATTTAAAAGGGAAGTACATGAATTATTAATTAATTTAGAAACATATACAATTAATGAATATTTAAAAATTTTATGCTCCTTGTTTTTAAAAAAAGCAAGGTGCTCGCTAGCTTTGTATAAAGTCAGCAGAGAACCTCCGTTTTTTAAAGTTTTTTTCAAAAACAACACTATATTTTTAAGTTATTTTTAGGCTCTTAAAATATTAAATTTTTTTCCAAAAATATTGCTGTTTTAAAAAAATACAGAGTGCTTTACTAGTCAAACGAATCTAGCAGAGCACCTCGCTTTTTTAAGGCTTTTCTAAAAACAACCACACCACATGTGTAGGTTATTTTTAGGTTCTTGAAATATTATATAACTTTACTAAAAAATTAATATTTTTATATAATTACAGGGTGCTTTGTTGAAACAAAGTCAACACAGCCATTGGTTTATTATTTTTTTTCTGAAAACTACTTACTTAAGCCTCATTTTTAAGCTATTTTTAGGCTCTTGAAATATAAAGGTTTTTGAAAAAAAAATGGTATTGTTTAAAAAATACAGGGTGCTTTGCTGGCTTTCAACGAATTTTTTAACAACCACACACCATTTTTATAAAATTAAAAAAAAATACTTATTTTTCTAACAAAGCAATTTTTTAGTAAAGTTATATAATATTTCAAAAGCCTGAAAATAGCTTTAAAATGTAGCAATATATTTTATTTCAAAATGCATAATGGCACAATTTTTTATGGTTAAGGATTAATTTTTAATAATTTTTGATTAATTTTTAATAATTTTTGATTAATTTTTATTTTTATTAATTTTTATTAATTTTATTAATTTTTATTAATTTTTATTAATTTTTATTAATTCTTATTATTTTTTATTAATTTTTAATAATTTTTATTAATTCTTATTACTTTTTATTTATTTTTATTCATTTTTATTATTTATTATTCTTTCTATTTTTGAATTATTTTTTTATCAATTTTTATTGATTTTTATTAATTTTTATTAATTTTTCTAATTTTATTTATTTTTCATAACAGGGCGTAAGAAGTTCCACTTAGTTGTTTTTAATTATTTTTATTATTTATTTTTATTAATTATTATTCTTTTTATTACTTTTTATTAATTTTTAGTTATTTAAAATTAAAAATTATATTGAAATATGAAATTACAGTCATTTAGAATAAAAATTAAGGTAATTATTTACGTTTTACATTATAAATCGTGGGCTTAAAAACAAGAGGCATTAAGTTAAAACTAGATTTATGAGTCATGAGCAATTTAAAGTTTCATTGAAGTTCTAATTTTTTTATAAATAATTTAGGGATTATCAACGGCTTCAAAGAAAATTTACATGCTTTCGGAATCAGTGGCGGCTTGTGATAATTTAAAATGGGTGTTCACTTTTTCCAATAATTTTATGATTTGTAAGTTCGGATCAAAACTTTGTACAAGAATCAATATCGTTGTTTTTTTTATTATTTGAGTTTGTATTAATTGTAGTTATTATTATCATCAACAACATATTGTTTTCAAGCACTAAAACTATTAATAAATGAATATTTTAGTTATTGTAATATTGGTTTTGTTTTTAATACATTGAAAACCATCTATAAACATTATTAGGAAACTGAATTTTCTTCATAGTTCGAGATTATCTTTAAATATATATCAGGTTATGTAGAAAGTTTGACATTGATTTTTGTGTAAAAAATTTTATATGAAACTTTACCTACCATTTATTAGTTTTTATTGTAAGTTTAACCATTTTCACAATTTGTCACAGATGTCAAATAAAAAATATATTTTTTAAATACCTTTTATTGGCAAATAAAATAAGAATTAAAATGTTTTAAATGTTTATTTTATAAGATCAGTCCCATCACAATACATAATATTACACAGACACAAACTAGAATAAAGATATAAAATGCCTGGCATTCTTAATGATACTCTTCGCAGTTTAACAGAGCCCCTTAACCCTCATTTTCAACCAGATTGTTTTCACAATCAATTAGCCTAAACTCCTTATAGAGCTTGATTTTTACTAAAAATTTCATGTTTATATAGCTTTTCATTTTTGATTTTTTTTAATTTCAACCCCCTTAAATCCTCCATATTTAATCAGATTTTTTTTTATAATTAAAGGGATTCTTCTCCTTTTAGAGATTGATGTTTGCTAAAAATTTCAAGTTTATATCATTTTTCGTTTCAGTTAGGATTTTTTTTCAGTATCAATAGGCTTTATCTAAAAATTTCATGCTGATATCGCTTTTCGTTTTTTAATTTTGATTTTTTTTTTTAATTTCAACCCATCTTAACCCCCTATTTATAATCAGATTTGTTAAAAATCAATAGACTTTGTCCCCTTATAGAACTTGATTTTTGCTTAAAATTTTCAAGTTGATATTATTTCTCGTTTTTGACTTCTCGTGCAGACAAAAAACGTGACATCGAACAGACCGAGGGACAGACAGACAAAGTAAACCTATAATACTTTTCACAGAATACTGTATGAAGAGTAGAAAAAATAATGTATGAGGTAAAATAAAGAATTTAAAAAGGTCAACAATAATATTCAACTTCTTTTATCAAAAAATACTAAAAGTTTGAAATAGCAGCACATAATTGAACACAGAACACAGAAATCTGTGAATTGAACTAGTGAGATACATATCGTTAAATGTTATCACACTTAATTCTCCATATGACCCTTTCCAAGTGTATTTCACAGCACATTTCAAAGTATTCTTGCTCTCGCTCTGTCCTACCCTTATGGTAGATTTTTGCATGTCCATGTCCACTAAAAAATGTGTTTTAATAAATAACAAAATAATAATATTTTGTCTAAATAGGTAAATGGGCTTCATCTGTATTTTCAAATTATTGTTTAATTGTAGATAGTATATTAATGTTTTGATATGTAGGATTTATTAGCCAGGGCATGTAGATATGTGGGATGTGACTTTTTAAGTGCCTAATCAAAATCACAATTTATGTTTGATACTTATTTCGAGACATTCTTTATTACCAACTGTAAACTAATTTACCAATAACCTTATTTTTATTTAATACCTGTAGTGATTCAAATTACCATAACATCTAATATTTTTGAAAATACTAAATTATACAAACAAGGCAATAAAAAAATGTCATTAAAATAAAAGATTTCTGTTTGTATGCAACAACCGATCTTGGTTAGAGAGTAACACGATTGATAATTACAGGCAAACATAACTTTATATAGGTAAACTATTTAAATGTACATACCATTTCTTAGGTAAAATTTTTCATTGAGTATATTAAATTAACTGGTTGATCCATTTTTCCGATTCAGACTTTTAAAGTGAAAAACCATTTGTCTCTTTATCTTTATCAAATTTTTATTGTTCTTTTCCATAATGATGTCTAGTTACCTCATCAGATTAATTAAATTTTTCCTTTTAGCGGGTTTTGTGCTTTCTTCTTACTTCATAGTATTTACAATTGAGTACAAAATTTACCATTTTGAAGTAGTCTTTGGATGGTCTTAGACACTGAAACAAAATATAAAACAAATTACACTCGTAAAACTTTATGATAGGTAAAAAATCAACATAACCTTAAAAATTTTAATTTTCGGGAACACTCGTTAAAATGGTACGCATACTTTCAATTTATTGGAGACACAGTTCTTAATTAAATACATTTTGTTAAATAAGCACAATTAAAATAATCTTATGTTTTTATTTAAAGTATAGGTGTGTTCTTTTATTCAATAATTGTTCCATCAGTGATTGATGTCATGACGTCACTGATTAATTTCTGGTGGAAGGTATTTGCACTGAAAATATGAACGAATAACATTTATCAAATGAAAAATTTGACGTTTGATATCGCTTTAAAAATTAAACCTATTTTAATTTAAATTAACAGTAATTTATCTTTTCTGCAGCCGTTTTATATTTAAACTCTTATGTTGTAGGTTCATTTTTATCTAAATAATCGTGTTTACACGTTCAAACAAATTAATTTATATCTCCTTCATTCATCCATCAGATATCCATCGGTTTTTAAAGCCAATGGATGCGTTGGCTCATTGATGAACTCACCGCTGGAAAAAAGAACGATTGACACATACAATCGTCTTTCCATCGCTTAATTTACAAATGATTTGCTGCAAGCGCTGGATGCAGCGCTGAATAAAAAAAACACGCCTTATTTAATAGCAGAGGAATGACACTAATGACAGTAACTGTTTGATTTGATACAGTGTTGCCAGAATATGTTTTTGTTATGTACCAGATTTGTCTAAAAAATGTACCAGATTCCTTAATTGTATCAGATTTGCAGTGACATCTAATTCATTGAAAGGGAAAAAAGGGGGTCTTTATTGATAACGAACCCAAACAAGGAACACAATATATATACAGGGTGTCCCGAAATTAGACGGTCTTATTTTAACAGCTTAATTTACAGCCTAAAATAAGAATAAAGGTTCATATAAACATAGGTCCGAAAACGTTTCATTTTCGAGATACAGGGTGTTACAAGTGAAGTCCTGATGGCACATTTTTGTAAATATTTTCTAAAATTTGTTTAGTCACCAGTTTTCCAAAGTAAAAAAAAATAAAATTTCTGATTTCACAGGCCTACTAATTATTGTTTACACTTTCGAATAACTTATCATGAAATTTCCAAATGCTTTTTTTTTAAATGTTTGCGTCTTAGCGAGATGCAACAAAAGTAGCTTTATTATAAAGAAAACATTAATTTTCCAAATTTTATAGTCAAAAATGTTAAAAACTGTCAACAAAAAAAACTTAGGGCAATTTTATCCTAAGCCCCCTCCTAAATTACCCACTTATGAAGATGATCAAAAACTGTGGTTTAGTCCATTAAATAAAGCGTAAAAACGTTAGCATTTTTACCAAATTTCACTTAGTTATCTTTAAACGTTTATAAAATATTTACAAAAGAGTGTTATCAGGACTTCACTTTTAACACCCTGTATCTCGGAATAGAAACGTTTTCGAACCTATATTTATATAAACTTTGACTCCTATTTTAGGATTTAGATTATGCTGTTAAAATATAACCGTCTTATTTCGGGACTCCCTGTATATAGTTTACACGTGACCACTAATGCACGCAGAAAGTACTGCATCTAGTACAATTGTGAATTATATTAGACTGGCAACACTGGTCTGGCAACCTTGTTTGTGAGCGGCGTGCCAATTAATGTGTTCTTTGACAGTATGAAGGATCTGTTGGCGTGTTGTCTTCTCTTTTTAGCTATATGCATTCGGCATATCGTCTCACTCGTGTTAGGCTCACTCATCATAATGCGCCACAAACACAGTATACTTAGGTATACTGTGATACAGAGACGCGATTAGCCAGAGGACGATGATGTACAAAAAAATATAGATTAACACGTATGAAAATAAAAATATTAAAATTAAATTTATATTTTTGTTATTTATGTTATACCTATTAAAATAATGTGTTTTTATAAAATTTAACTGGGTGTTCACTGAACAAATGAACCAATGGAGAAACTGCCCCTGATTAAGGTTATTTTTTAACCTCATATTTAAGTTATGTACCTCATGTCGATATGTAAAGGCTGACAGTATTTTCAAAATCCGGAAAATGAAAATTTTTATATTTGCCAAGGAAATATGTACTAGTTTTATTTCTGTTTCTCAAAAACTCGTAAACGTTGCTAAATTCACAATTACTTACCATATTCACAAATTTAATGCTCCTCGTTTTTTTTTATCAAAATCAAGATGTTCTACTAGCTTCGAATGAAGTCAGCAGAGCACCTCCGTTTTTTAAAGTTTTTCTCCATTAACAACTACACCACATTTTTATGCAATTTTTAGGATCTTAAAATATTATAAAACTTTTAGGTGTTTTTTAAAAATACCCAGCAAAACACCTCGGTTTTTTTAAACTTTTTATTTCAAAAACAACCACATTCCATTTTTAGGCACTTAAAATGTAAAAGTTTTCGAAAAAAAAATAGATTAAAGTCAGCACAGCGCCTCTGTTTTTAATTTTTTTTTTCTAAAAACTATATTTTTGGTTATTTTTAGGCTCTTGAAATATTATAGAACTTTTCTAAAAAAAATCAATATTTTTAAAAAATACAGGGTGCTTTACGAAGCCTGCAGAACACTTCAAGTTTTTAAAGCTTTTTTTTTTAAAACCACTTCACATTTTTAGACTATTTTTAGGCTCGAATTCAGCAAAGCATTTAGGTTTTTAAGTTTTTTTTTTTTTTTTTTTTTTTTCTTAAAACAATCACCACAATTTTAGGTAATTTTTAGGAACTTGAAATATTATGAAAGTTTTCTAAAAAAGTTGCTATTTTTAAAGATTACAGGGTACTTTATTGAAACAAAGTCAACAGAGCACCTCAGATTGTTAATTTTGTTTAAACATTTACTTTTGTCACATTTTTAGGCTATTTCTAGACTCTTGACATAATATAAATGTATTTAAAAAAAAATTTTTTTAAAGTACCTAAGTACATTTTTAGGGTATTTTTGGACATTTGAAATAATATAAAACTTTTCTACTAAAATTGCTTTGTTGGAACAAAGTCAGTAGAGCACTATGGTTTTTTTAACATATTTTTAGGTTTTGGTATCATTGATACATGCCAAATTTAACAGTGTAAATTTGGCATTTTTCGATATGTTAACCTTGAAAGTTAAATACCAAAGTTACAAATGTGACTT
>OV651823.1:42759713-42854713 GCA_927349885.1 Psylliodes chrysocephalus | reverse complement strand
ACAGAATCATATATATTTACCATTAGTTAACTTTTACTTATGGTTAAAAAATATTCACTTACGTCTAGCGATCGCTTCAATACAGTCAGTAAGTTCTGATCATCACCAAAAGAGCAACGCACTAAGAATCGATTAATCCGATTTCATTTTTGTATTGTCTTTCCTACCGGACGGTCATAGCTCATAGGGAAACTTACGTCGAGGTCATACACCTTTTCCACGGAATGCTATGTAGCGTATAAGGTTTTTGTGATAAGTGTACATATAAATCAAAGTATTCAATATTTGTTCATGAGTATATTAAAAACTGTGTCATTTTAAGTAATATAATAATAATAATAATAATAATAATAATAATAATAATAATAATAATAATAATAATACTATGACTATGCACCCCTTTACGAGTGAATTTTAACCCCAGAAACAGAGTTTGTGCAGGGTCGGCAATTATTATTTGTCATTATTATTATTATTAAAGTAACAATGAAGTTTATAAAATGTAATACTTTCTACATATTAATATTAATTATAAATGATGTTTCTAAAGCCTAAAAATAATACAAGATCATAAATACATATATACCACTCACTAAAACAAAAACCCCTTATCACAATAAAACAGTTAAGTAGCGGCAAATAAACCAAAACCAATTAGTAGCATAAAGTGCACCTATAGCAAGAAACTAATGTACACTAACCACAAGTAAATAGTTCACTAAGCGTAGGTCGTCTAAAAACTAATTGAACTGTTTACTAACCACAGGTGACTAATGTCAGAAATCATGTTTTACTTACTATAATTAAACATTTTACCTGTCCCATATAGTATACAACTTTTTATTTGCGGTAAGTAAAAGTTCACTAACGGTTAGTGATTTTTTTTTCCGTGTATGGTTGCTAGAAATTTAAATTACATTAAACTAAATCCCAAACCTATTGCAAAAAAAATGGCCACTAATCGGATCGGTGGTGTAGCAGTCTAACGCGCTTGTATTCATTTATAGGCAAGTTTATGGTCGGAGACTGCCGAGCTTCGAATCCCAGACCAGACCATGTAGATTTTTAATTAAATTGGTTCGGTATATGATTTGATGTGTGCCGTATTAATAGAAATTCAATTTCTGTTGATATGACATGCAGATTATAAAATTGCCATGCATTACCGTCTCGATGAAGGTGGGTGAGGTTTTCCGGCTTTTCCTCACCTGTAAGTCAAATGGCACCATCAATCATCTTTAAGTCACCCCGGAGCGCCACGGCAAATAATAATAATAATAGCCGTCCCTTCCCCTGTACAAGCTCAGCTTTTGGGGTTAAAATTCACTCGTAAGGGGGTGAATTAGGGAGAGTATTATTATTATAGTCGATCTCAACAATAAAAAGGCAATCTAAATATACGCCAAATAACCCTCCTTTTTTAAGTGATCGTCGCTATCAGCCTCCTGCGCTGGAGTTGGACTTTGTAGTCCAGTCTCCTTAGTAAGGCTAGATACAAGAGGGTGTTTCCAGGTTTCCTCAGGGGAGGGTTTGCTGCCGCAACTGCCCCTGCCACAATTTATCTGTCTACACGTTACCTTACACTTTAGATTGGGGAGTTTGTTCGCAAAAGATTTTAAGGCTTTTTAGATTCTTTCATTCTACTTATGTCTACCACTAATTTAGAAAAACCTGGATGTTCTCCGATCTACCATCCGGAGATGCGCTGAGTTGGCACTCAACCGTTAAAACTAGTAAAGATTAGTTTTTTCAGATTATAAAGAATGATCTCTTTGCTAATATTTAACTCTGCGACGGTCGATCAGGAGAACAACAAAATACCTAAATCTTAATAGAAAAGTTAATAGTAAAAGATTTTTACCTTTTATTGTGTGTATATGTATATACCACTTAGTAATGCCGCATTAAAATTATTAAACTTCTCGTTTTAGTTTTCAGGTCGTCTAGAAAAAATCTGTTCAACGGCCACTTTGGAAGATGCTACGAAACTTGTTTCTATTGCGGCCTATTTTTTCTTACAAAGGCACAGTTTCTGTATCATTTTTTTGTTGCTCATTATGTTAAGAAAGTAACAAAAGTTTGTAAACGAAAATATGGGCAACATAAACATTGTCGGTGTAAAAATGGTTTACATTCCATAATTAGACATCCACCTGCAGCAAATACTATATATTACTGCAGTGAAAAACTGTGTGAAATTTGTTCTAAAACATTTCTAACTGAAAGAAATTTAAATAATCATTCGAAAATGCACACTCGTAAAAACTTTTTCAAATGTGAACTATGTTTGAAACAGTATAGCAATAAATATAATTTGAAAATGCATTTAAAAATTCACACTGGAGAAAATATGTTTAAATGTGAAATATGTTCGAAACATTTTACACGAATAGACCGTTTAAAAATGCACTTCAAAATTCACACTGGAGAAAAACCGTTTAAATGTGAAATATGTTCGAAGCAGTTTATTTGGAAAAACCATTTAAAGAGACATTTAAAAATTCACACTGGAGAAAAACCGTTTAAATGTGAAATATGTTCGAACCAGTTTATCAAGAAAAACCATTTAAAGGAACATTTAAAAATTCACACTGGAGAAAAACTGTTCAAATGTGAAATATGTTCTAAACAGTTTACAAAGAAAGGCAATTTAAAGTTGCATTTAAGAATTCACACTGGAGAAAAACTGTTCAAATGTGAAATATGTTCTAAACAGTTTACAAAGAAAGACAATTTAAAGTTGCATTTAAGAATTCACACTGGAGAAAAACCGTTCAAATGTGAAATATGTTTGAAAAAATTTTCCGATTTATCCAATTTGAAAAAGCACTTAAAAATTCACACTGGAGAAAAACCGTTTAAATGTGAAATATGTTCGAAACAGTTTATTCAGAAACCCCATTTAAAGAAACATTTAAAAATTCACATTGGAGAAAAACCGTTCAAATGTGAAATATGTTCGAAACAGTTTACCCAAAAAAGCCATTTAAATAGGCATTTAAGAATTCACACCGGAAAAAACCGTTAAAATGTGAAATATGTTCGAAACAGTTTGTTGATAAAGACTATTTAAAAAATCATTTAAGAATTCACAGTGGAGAAAATCTGTTCAAGCCAAAAATATGTTCGAAACGAACTGCTTAAAAAGTTCGAAAACTAGACGAAAAAACGTTTTAACTGTGAAATATTTATTATTGGACTCGCCTAATTTTAAATACTCCTCAACTGCGAACACGTGATGCTCTCTTGTCCAGATAACCATTGTGAATAACAAACGGTAAGCTTTCCTGAATCCAACGATGTCAACCGCGGCTCTCTACCCCCACCCGTTCGCGTTTACAAGCCGATCTAAAAACGCCCCTCCATTATGCCCCACCATGTATATTATCTTATATATTACCTTTAGGTACTAAATTATCTTCGATGCCAATTTCATCGAATTTGATTAGTTTATATTTAAAGTAAATATTTTAATTCAATGTTTTAATTTTGGTAGTGTGAGTTTCAGTACGAAGTTGTTAGGTTAATTGTCAATCAACGACGGGACACGATAATAAAAAAAAGCAAATGGCCGATCTTTTCGGTTTTCCAACGAAATCTAGCAAAATGTTAAAGAAGAAGAAACATTACCTTACAATTATCCCAACGTTAACACACAATAAACACATAAAAGACAAGATACTTATGGAAAACTACTAGCTGCTAATTTATCGGCATAAGCACGTTGAATTCGATACATCAAAAGACCGGTTGAATCCAAACGAATCGGCTTTACCTCGGCGTGGTTATTCAAAGAAACCCTATAGACCGTGCGCAAATCGCACTTTCTAAATTACGAGAAGAAAGCGAGCGGTGGTCGTTTAAGTTGTATTACGAGGGGTTATGGAGAAGTTGTTAAAAATAAATTTGAAATTATTTTAAAATTAATTTCACATAACATCCCGCCCAATACAACTACATCCTACTTATAGGTTTCACTAGAGAAGAACCCACCTGGGGCTCGATTCTCGAGTTCATTAGAAAATTTTCCTATAGGAAAAGATTCCATTACTTATATTGCCATGGTAATAGGTTATGCTATTTTCGAACTTGTCGGAATAGACATTCCCATAGAAACAGTAGTTTTATGTATGTCTGATATTAAGTTCACGAACATTTCGAAACGTCCAATAACAAAAAATTTACTGTTGGCATTATTGGTATTTGTTGTGGTTTGTGGGTAACCGATTACCTGCCGAGCCCTCGGGTCGGAGCAGGTGCCGTGTCGAGCAATCGCTAGCAAGTGAAAATATTCGATTGTGTATAATTAAAACTTGTTGAATTATTTTTAGTTTTGTTGTTACAAATTTAAAAAAGAAAGTAGCTTTTGTACGGAAGTGTAACGAATTTTTCTTATTAGTATAAAAAATTTTTTTTGCTTTCTCATTCTCAGTTTAATATATTTTACTTTCAATAAATTTTGTCACCGCCACCTATACTCACTTTCACTAAATAACACCTCCGTTAGTACACTATTTATCCGCTAATTTTAAAATTTACAGTTTACTGCATTGATTCGTTAAAAATCTAGATAGATGTCTTGACAGTCTGATAATTTTTACTTTTTACTTTCCTATCTGTATACAGATATAAGGAAAGTATAGGAATCATGATTTTTTTCGACCTCGAGTTTTCGACGGATTTTTACGTTTTGAGGTCCCCTGAATCCGTTTTGACTATTTTCGCGATGATGTGTGTGTGTGTGTGTGTGTGTGTGTGTGTGTGTGTGTGTGTGTGTGTGTGTGTGTGTGTGTGTGTGTGTGTGTGTGTGTGTGTGTGTGTGTGTGTGTGTGTGTGTGTGTGTGTGTGTGTGTGTGTGTGTGTGTGTGTGTGTGTGTGTGTGTGTGTGTGTGTGTGTGTGTGTGTGTGTGTGTGTGTGTGTGTGTGTGTGTGTGTGTGTGTGTGTGTGTGTGTGTGTGTGTGTGTGTGTGTGTGTGTGTGTGTGTGTGTGTGTGTGTGTGTGTGTGTGTGTGTGTGTGTGTGTGTGTGTGTGTGTGTGTGTGTGTGTGTGTGTGTGTGTGTGTGTGTGTGTGTGTGTGTGTGTGTGTGTGTGTGTGTGTGTGTGTGTGTGTGTGTGTGTGTGTGTGTGTGTGTGTGTGTGTGTGTGTGTGTGTGTGTGTGTGTGTGTGTGTGTGTGTGTGTGTGTGTGTGTGTGTGTGTGTGTGTGTGTGTGTGTGTGTGTGTGTGTGTGTGTGTGTGTGTGTGTGTGTGTGTGTGTGTGTGTGTGTGTGTGTGTGTGTGTGTGTGTGTGTGTGTGTGTGTGTGTGTGTGTGTGTGTGTGTGTGTGTGTGTGTGTGTGTGTGTGTGTGTGTGTGTGTGTGTGTGTGTGTGTGTGTGTGTGTGTGTGTGTGTGTGTGTGTGTGTGTGTGTGTGTGTGTGTGTGTGTGTGTGTGTGTGTGTGTGTGTGTGTGTGTGTGTGTGTGTGTGTGTGTGTGTGTGTGTGTGTGTGTGTGTGTGTGTGTGTGTGTGTGTGTGTGTGTGTGTGTGTGTGTGTGTGTGTGTGTGTGTGTGTGTCTGTATAACGCATAACTCATGAACCGATACACGGAAAAACACCAAATTTCAAACTTAAGCTTTGTTCCAACGTCTAATGGGCTGATTAGATTTTGGGCAGAGTCGGAACATCTGGGGGGGGTACTTTATGGGTGGTCATTTTTATATTTTATGGAATATATCTGTTATTTACGTTTGGGGAAGAAAATAAAAGTTACTTCTTATTTTATTATCTATAATTTTTGTTATATACAAAATTTTCCTAAAATGGTCCGTATTCGCGAAATTTGACAAAATTTAAAAAAATATTTTTTTTTTATAAAAATTGTTCAAACAAAAGTTGTTTGTAATATAATTCTCTATAATTTTTATCCTATAGATAATTTCTCTAAAATGGACCGTATTCGAGATATTTGAGAAAATGTGTAAATTTCGAAATTTGAAGAAAACTCAAAAATGGATAAAGAAAAAACATTAAATTTTAAACTTAAGTTTTATTTCAGCCTGACGTGAAATGATTAGATTTTGGACAAAGTCGGAACATCTGGGGGGGTACTTTATGGGAGGCCGTTTTTATATTTTATGGAATATATCTGTTATTTATGTTTGAAGAAAAAAATTGTTCAAATAAAAGTTACTTCTAATATTATTATCTATAATTTTTGCTTTATGTAAAAATTTCCTGAAATGGTCCGTATTCGAAAAATTTGACAAAATGTGCAAAATTCTGATTTTTATGAAAATTGTTGAAATAAAAGTTGTTTGCGATATCGATCTCTATAATATTTGTTTTTACATGATTTTTTTAAAATGGACCGTAATGGAAAAATTGTAGGAAAAGTGCTAAATTTAAATTTTTCAGTATTTTCATTTTCAATGAATATCTATAGAAAAATGTTTCGCGGTAGATGTATGTGGACAATGTATATATTTAGTTTATTCTCTAAACATTTATAGAGATGCTGCAATAGATTGTACAAAATAACCGGAAAAAGCCTGTAATACCTAGATAGGAAAGTCATGTGTTGGACACATCAGATTTTTTACTTTTTACTTTCAGTAATTAACATTATATCCTTAAAAAAAATTTTAAACTGTTTGTGCTTGTAAAACTATTTTGTGTTGTTTAGTTAATAATTGTCTTAAATGTGTTTTAATTAATTATTTTATTCAAAAGACATCTGGTGGTTTAACCTAACCTACATTAAAATTATTTAAAAAATACTTATTACACATGACTTTTTTAACTCGTTCTGTTAAACTTTTTGTAGCGCTTCCTTTATGGAATTAGTCAAGGTGAGTCAAGGTTATTGTTTAACTTTCTTTTGTGTTTTTTCTGTTATTTTGTATATGTTAAAGTCCGTTCATGCTTTTATAATTGTTTTTATTACAACTGACTCCTTGACATTCCATTTAGGTGTGTCTGATGATGAAGTGACAACTTCGAAACCGGTCGCCAATAAATTGACTTGTGAGAAATAAAGGACCTTTTCTTTAACCTTTACACTTAATAGTGTAACGAAAGTTTCGAGAAACTAAGAAATTCCTTCGTTAACGGAAATAACATTTTCGAAAGGGTTTTGTTACGATCTGATTTCGCCCTAATGTTGTTAGCAACTAGTTTTGTTTATTCGACACCCCTCGTATATGCTAGTTTTGTTTTTAGTGACCTTCATTATGTTTGTATCTGAAATATGACCTACATACCCTATATTGGTGAGTGTTATTCTGCAAATTTAAATCAATAGTTCCCAATTTTTAAACGTACAGCTGTTGATAGGTTTCTGATTATTGTTGGCAACTTTTGTAGGCAAAGAATTACATTATTGACGTATTTAGAACATTTTGGCGGTATCTTTCTGTGTCTTAATGTAGTTAAATATATATTTATGGTAGTACATACCTTGTGAGAGTGACTGAGGGTGAATGTTGGTCATTTGAAACTGTTTTTCTTCCCTATAGTGCTTAGGTGGATTTTCAGTTTTCAGCTTACGGCTGTCTGTAGGTTTCTTCGGGGCCTATGGTGGTGACTTGAGCGTTTCTGAGTGTGTTTATGTATAAAACTTACTATATTGTTGTGGCTATGTGGTAGTGTCACTTGTGACCTATTACTTAGTCCAGATGTGAAACTTACCAGGTTTTAACCTAGGTTTCTTGATGTTTGAGGAGGTTACCTGTGAGCTGGTTTGATACATTTAAATACCCCATTTTTTGCTGTCAATGTACACCTCAGTACCCATCAGCGGGTAGAGTTTCAATATTATTTTCTTTTTAGTTAGTTTTTTCTACAATGTAAATGATTCCAGTTCGACAGAAGGTTATAAACTATTCAGTTTTTGATAGTCATGGAAATAGAAGCCATGCGAATACATCTAGAGTGACCCGAGGCTCTTGTGTTAATTAGATCCAGTCTCGTCAATAGTTGGATCGACGTGCCTATTTTTGTTTTCTTTTTTTTCATCTGTAAGGCGACGCCAACGCTTTATAGTATCAGTTTGGTGAGAACTATATGCTCATCGAGGTCTTAGAATCTCTGTACTAGTCCTAAAATGTAATTATATAATGTATAATCTTGTAAAACTATTTTTTTATTGTTAATGACATTTGTCATACATTTATTTACCTTGTCGTTGAGTTGACGGACCAAATCGCTTCGCTAATTTATTTGCCTCGTTTATTGTAGTGTTCTGGGATATTATATTCAAAGTATTAAGTATTTTCCTTGTTAAAAAAGATAATGTTATTATATTCTCGGCTATTATTTTGACGTTTATCAAACACTGACAGTCGGCAGTTTCTGTCAATGTTTAATGTCATTGTCAAAGGACGTTGACATTTGTGTTATTCAGTTACTTCTTTTATCTTTTCTGGACTCTTGTTGAGGTAGGCATGTTATTCCGGAGGTTCGATGATGACGTACTTGCGCAGATTAGCGAATTCTCAGTTTCCGGACTTGACGGTGAAGCCATCTTGGTCATGCGTGAATTCTGACCTAGTAAGCACGCAAAAGTTTTTCTGTGTAGTGAACCGGCTTTTCGACTTTTGAATAAGTTTTTTAGGTTTTAGAAAATCCAGGGATGTTGTAACTCCCAACTCAGTAGATGGGGATTATTTTTCTTTAACCTACATTTGTGGATGACCGTCGTATGGTTATTTGTTCTGGCGTTTAAAACTGGATTTGTTTTTTTGGAACAGTTTTTCATCCAACTCCCATAGTGGGATATATACTTTTTTTTAAGTCGTAGCCAAGCCGATCACCTGTGATTTTTGAAGAAAACCCTTATTAGTAAGGGTTTTTATTACTGGAGTGCACAGTTAAACCAACTGTCCCAATTAGAACTTGTTTCTGGCGTTCCACCTTAGAGGGTGAAACTTCGAACTAGCTGAATTATAACAGTCTGCAGAGGAGACAGGTGTTTTTACCTTACATGGATTTGGAATGGTAGCAGGGACAAACTGTTGCTTACAGCAGTGACCAACGGGGGACACTGACTCCAAGAAGGAGGTTTTATTTACTTTATTTTTTTTTTAATGAACATTTCTATTTAATCATTAATATTTTTGGGAAGGGGATTTTTTTATATGTAATACAAGAGTATGTTACATAGGGATTTTATGGTCTTAAATTATTATTAAGTTGTAGTAAAAGTGTACGACTGAAATCAAGTTAACTTCGTATCGGTATTTAACTTTTACATTGTGCAGATAGCATTTAAAAGTCACTCATGCCTTTGGTACCAACGCCCATGACCCTGACATTTTTTTGGTTACATTTTTAATTAAACGGTAGGGGATTTCTACCCCAGTAGTTACAGGTTTGATTTCTGTCCTAGGGACATCAACTTTAGTTTTAGATACAACATATTAATGTCATAACCACTCGTACATGACCATTTTTACTATATTTATTATATATTATTAATATCTATTTTGCGCCAACTACAACCTAGCTGTAAAGTATTGTATTTTGAGTCCAGGGGACTCTACTGTTATAGACCAGGGTGCATTTTTCTATATTATAGGTGTTTATTTTTTTTTGATGACATATGTGTTTAGTTTGTTTTAATATTGAGGTTATTGTTAGGACTGTATTAAGGGTAAAGTCTGGGAACGTCTGTCAATTTATTTATACAGGGTGAAAATATATCAGTTATTTATACAGGGTGAAAGTATAAAATTTATTAAAAAGGTATAGCAGGAGTTTTGTTGTCTCATTTCGTTCCTATTGTTTGATCGTTAGGTAGGAGACAAGGAAGTATTTTATCTGGCAGTTAAACCGATCTGGCGCTCAAAAGAATAGAATCCTGTGAATTTTTGGTACTAAACGGACCACGCCTTCTCCACTCGAAGCGAAACCGGAGCCAGGGCTGTTCATCAGACAGTCGAAACTTTTGGATTACCCGAAAATCTTCGTGAGTCGGTAAATTGCCTTTGTAGGGTTATAGCAGTGGCAACCATTGGAAATTGAACGCGGACGACGTTCGTGCGAGGATTTGACGGTAACATTGGCGCCCAAACGTGATTTTTTTTTGTGTAACATTGATGCCCAACGTGATTTTTTTTGTGTAACATTGATGCCCAAACGTGATTTTTTTTTTGTGTAACATTGATGCCCAACGTGATTTTTTTTGTGTAACATTGATGCCCAACGTGATTTTTTTTGTGTAACATTGATGCCCAACAGTAGATTTTTATTTTGGTAACTTTGGAGTCCAACTTGATTTTTCCTTTTAGCCAAGATATTTTTCACCCAGTTGTGCATTATAACATCTGACATTTAAGGTTGATTTTTTTTTCCTCGTTGTTACAACTGACCCCAGCGCGTTGAGACATAGTATTTTGATTTCAGACCCTATATTAGGACAATTTTGTTGATTATAGTTAGATCACAAGTTGTTGTTGTATTTGATTGTAGTGGGACTCTGCTATTTTCACTGTGTTATCGATTGATGTGCACCTTTGTCCATTGCGTATGACCAAGGCTTGATTATAGTGGTACCTTGATATTTAGTGTCGTTATTTTTGTTGTTTATTGGGACCAAATTTGAGTAATTTTGTCAAAATGGGTAAGATGGTAATCAATAGGTTAAGGAAAGATGAATTGGAGTACGAACTTAAGGTTCGTGGGATTAAAATTGGTACTGTTGAGGAAATGAGATCTTCATTAGCAGCTACATTGAGGTTAGAAAAGGACAATGAGAGTTTTTCGTATCCAGCATATCCATTCACTTTTAAGCAAGATGAAACGGCTATTTTAGCTAAGTGCAAGGAATTAGAGACAGCTGTGTCAAAACTAGTAGGTAAACCTGGAGCTGCTGAAGAAAGCGAATTGCAGACTAGGATTACTCATGTCTTAGGTAGAATAGATAGGATGGTTACAGGTGATGATGAAGATTCCAAGATGATTAAATCTGAATTATTTTCCCAAATTTTGACCATTTCAGATTCTTTGTATGAGAAATTAAACCCATCAACTACAGATCCTATACCTCCAGCATTAAATGTAATTAGTGGTTTTAACCAGTCTTTTCAAACTGATATAAATCAGGCTCATAGTTCATCTCCACAGCGTGGTAACTCAAGTACTAATATTCCTCCAAATTTGAATTTTCCTTTTTCAAAGATGATTCCGCCTCATAAATGGGGAATTGAAAAATTTTCGGGTTCAATAAGGTCTATGTCTGTTTCTGCTTTTTTTGAGATGGTAGATGAATTGAGGATAGCTCGCCATGTTCCCACAGATGTTTTGTTAGAATCTGGGGTAGATTTGTTTGCAGATAAGGCATACCAATTTTATAAAGATGTTAGACTTAGAGCTAGTAGTTGGGAAGAACTTGTTGATGAGTTTAGAAACGAATATTTACCAGCCCATCATAATGAAGCTTTATTTGAGGAGCTTAGGAGGCGTACTCAACATCCTTCTGAAACCATTGGTGTTTACTTGGCAGTAATGTCATGTTATTTTAAACGGTTGAGATGTCCAGTGACAGAGGAGACAAAAGTGGCCATTATTATGAAAAATCTTCATCCATTTTATCAAGATCGATTACGTGATCCTTTGCCTAGTACATTAGAGGAACTCAGACATGTTTGTAGAAGAATGGAGATAAGAAGAGATGCAATCCAGAATTATGTAGAACCATCGAGTAGGAGAGTTGGTATCTTAGAAAGGGATCTTGCTTATATAGATGTTAATGATAGAGTAGGTAATGTCGAAATCGCAGCTACTACTTCAGCTGGACCTTCATCTTTTGGACCCGGTGTTTGTTATAGGTGTAATCAGCCCGGCCATAGAGCGATTGGTTGTCTTTTACCAAAAAAATTGTATTGCTTCAAATGTAAGAAGGAAGGTTTTACTGTTAGGAACTGTCCCAATTGTAATAAAGGTAATCAGACACAGGGAAACGGGGAAAGGCGCGCTCATTAGGTCGTAGCAGCGTTGCCTCATCCATAGAACATACGACCAGTTTTAAACCAGTTTTAGACTATATTTTAAATCATGTACAAGGTGATGAAAGACCTTATTTGAGAGTAAACATTTTAGGTACGGAAGTTTTAGGTTTATTAGATTCAGGTGCTTCGAGAACCATTGTTGGTAGTCCTGGGTATAAACTTTTGCAAGATTTAGGTTTGAAACTTAGTAATAATAATAAATCGGAATGTCGTGTTGCGAATGGTCAGACATGTGAAGTTTTAGGAGAAATGTCAGTACCGTTTTTGGTAAGGGGGAACTTAAGAGTTTTGTCAGTATTAGTTGCAGTGAGTTTGCCACATACGTTAATTTTAGGTGCAGATTTTTGGCGTGTCATGGGTATAGTACCAGACCTGAGGCACGATGCATGGCAATTCTCAAAGTCTCCAGTAACCATTGGTAGTGTAGATCATATTCGTAGTCAAACTGTTCTGACAAGCCTCCAGCAAAATCGTTTAGGTGCTCTTGTAGATAGGAATAGGGAATTATCAGGCTCAAACCTAGGTTGTACTAATGTAGCAGAACATAAAATTGTTTGTAATGCAGCTCCCATCAAACAGAGATATTATCCAGTATCACCAGTCATTCAGGGTTATATTGATAAGGAATTGGACGAGATGTTGGCTCAGGGAATCATTGAGAAAAGTAATAGTCCATGGTCTTCACCAATCCTTATGGTAAAAAAGAAGGATAGTACTTATCGTTTGTGTGTCGACTACAGGAAGCTGAACGCGGTCACTGAGAGGGATAGTTATCCATTACCGTACATCTCTAACATCTTAGACAAACTAAAGAATGCACATTATTTGTCAACTTTGGACATTAAGTCAGCCTACTGGCAAGTACCTGTAGCGGAAGCTTCGCGTCATTTTACTGCTTTCACAATTCCTGGTAGAGGTTTGTACCAATTTAGAAGAATGCCATTTGGGTTGCACAATGCTCCAGCAACGTGGCAACGTTTAATTGACCAAGTCTTAGGTCCTGATCTTGATCCACATGTTTTTACCTATTTGGATGATGTTGTTGTGATTGCTGAAAGTTTTGAACAACATTTGTTTATCCTTGAAGAGGTTTTTAAGAGGCTTCGTGAAGCTAATTTGACAGTGAATTGGGAGAAATGTCAATTTTGTCGCCCAGAATTAAAATATTTAGGACATGTTGTGGATAGAAATGGGTTACACGTAGATTTGGATAAGGTTAAGGCAATGTTGGACCTTCCAAGTCCAAAATCTGTTAAAGATGTACGCGGTGCGTTAGGGACTTTTTCATGGTACCGTCGTTTTATCCCGGATTTTTCCACACTAATTTCTCCAATGACGAGTTTATTAAAAAAGGGTAGACGTTTTGAATGGACGACTGCTTGTGAAACTTCATTTCAAAAGATTAAGGAGTATTTGGTATCTGCTCCTGTGCTAAATTGCCCGGATTACAATTTTCCTTTCGTTATTCAATGTGATAGTTCTGGTTTTGGTTTAGGTGCTGTTTTAGTTCAACCGCATCCGGATGGTGACAGGGTTGTGTGTTATTTGAGTAGGTCACTTACCCGTCAAGAGAGGAATTATTCTACTACAGAACGTGAGTGTTTAGCAGTTCTGTGGTCGATTGAAAAATTGAGACCCTATCTGGAAGCCATTCCGTTTACAGTTATAACAGATCATGCTAGCCTAGTGTGGCTACAGAATCTTAAGGATCCAACCGGAAGATTAGCACGTTGGTCAGTGAAATTGCAACAGTACGATTTCAAAATTATACATAGGAAAGGCAAGGATCATGTTGTTCCCGATACCTTGTCTAGGTCTGTTCCAATTATTGACTCCATCGATTCTGTTGTTAAAGATAAATGGTATATAAGAATGAGAGATTGTGTGGTCAAGAAACCGTTGAAATATCCCCATTGGAGAGTGATTGATAACAAGTTATTTAAGTATGTTCGTTCTAGTTTAATCTTTCCCACCGACGATTGTGATAATTGGAAGGAAGTTGTACCTAAGGATCGTCGAAAAGCTATTTTGACCGAGTTACATGATGCACCATTGGCTGGACATATGGGAATTTTAAAGACGTTCAAGAGAGTTTGTGAGAAATATTATTGGCCTAAATTAAAGTCTGATGTGGTTAGGTATGTTGGTAGTTGTCAGGTTTGCGCAGCACATAAGGTGGATCAAGGTGGTCCGAAGGGACTAATGACAGCGCAACCACGAGCTACAAGGCCTTGGGAGATTATCTCCACAGACTTAATGGGACCTTTGCCAAGATCAAATAAGGGTCATAGATTTATTCTTGCAGTTACAGATCTTTTTAGTAAATTTTCACTCACTTTTCCTCTTCGTTCGTCTAAAGCGCCTTTTGTCGTGAAAGCAATTGAAGAATATGTTTTTCTTATTTTTGGTGTCCCGCGCCTGCTGTTATGTGACAACGGTGTTCAGTTTACTTCCAAAATATTTGGTAATTTGATGGATAATTATGGAGTTGAGGTTAGATATAACGCCCTTTACCACCCGCAAGCCAACCCCACTGAACGTTTTAATCGTACCCTCAAAACCATGTTAGCTGCCTATGTTTCGGACAATCATAGACATTGGGACGTTAATCTAGCATAGATCACTTGCGCTACGCGAACAGCTTTTCACGAATCGACTCATCAAAATCCGTACTTTGTTAATTTTGGTAGAAACATGATTTTGAATGGTAAGGATTTCGCTAGGAAGGACAATTTAAGAGAACTTGATGACCCTAAAGTAGATTTGCCTAATATGGTTACTAAAGACTTAAGATATTTATTTGTTGAGGTTCGGAAGAGGTTGGATAAAGCTTCTGCTAAAGGTGAAAAAACTTACAACCTGCGGAGACGCCGTGAAGAATTCTTGCCTCATCAGGCGGTTTGGAGACGTAATTTTGCTCTTTCGGATGCTTCCAAGTATTTTACCAGCAAGTTAGCTCCTAAATGGTTAGGCCCTTTTTATGTTAGGAAGAAAATCAATCCTTGGATGTACGTGTTGGAGGATGACAATGGAACTGATCGTGGAACATGGAGTATCAAAGATCTAAAGGTGGCAGCTGCGACAGATGAGTTGCTTAGCAGCTAGCGCTGCGGAAAATTTCTTGCTAAATTTTCTCTGGATGGGGGAGTGATGTTACGATCTGATTTCGCCCTAATGTTGTTAGCAACTAGTTTTGTTTATTCGACACCCCTCGTATATGCTAGTTTTGTTTTTAGTGACCTTCATTATGTTTGTATCTGAAATATGACCTACATACCCTATATTGGTGAGTGTTATTCTGCAAATTTAAATCAATAGTTCCCAATTTTTAAACGTACAGCTGTTGATAGGTTTCTGATTATTGTTGGCAACTTTTGTAGGCAAAGAATTACATTATTGACGTATTTAGAACATTTTGGCGGTATCTTTCTGTGTCTTAATGTAGTTAAATATATATTTATGGTAGTACATACCTTGTGAGAGTGACTGAGGGTGAATGTTGGTCATTTGAAACTGTTTTTCTTCCCTATAGTGCTTAGGTGGATTTTCAGTTTTCAGCTTACGGCTGTCTGTAGGTTTCTTCGGGGCCTATGGTGGTGACTTGAGCGTTTCTGAGTGTGTTTATGTATAAAACTTACTATATTGTTGTGGCTATGTGGTAGTGTCACTTGTGACCTATTACTTAGTCCAGATGTGAAACTTACCAGGTTTTAACCTAGGTTTCTTGATGTTTGAGGAGGTTACCTGTGAGCTGGTTTGATACATTTAAATGCCCCATTTTTTGCTGTCAATGTACACCTCAGTACCCATCAGCGGGTAGAGTTTCAATATTATTTTCTTTTTAGTTAGTTTTTTCTACAATGTAAATGATTCCAGTTCGACAGAAGGTTATAAACTATTCAGTTTTTGATAGTCATGGAAATAGAAGCCATGCGAATACATCTAGAGTGACCCGAGGCTCTTGTGTTAATTAGATCCAGTCTCGTCAATAGTTGGATCGACGTGCCTATTTTTGTTTTCTTTTTTTTCATCTGTAAGGCGACGCCAACGCTTTATAGTATCAGTTTGGTGAGAACTATATGCTCATCGAGGTCTTAGAATCTCTGTACTAGTCCTAAAATGTAATTATATAATGTATAATCTTGTAAAACTATTTTTTTATTGTTAATGACATTTGTCATACATTTATTTACCTTGTCGTTGAGTTGACGGACCAAATCGCTTCGCTAATTTATTTGCCTCGTTTATTGTAGTGTTCTGGGATATTATATTCAAAGTATTAAGTATTTTCCTTGTTAAAAAAGATAATGTTATTATATTCTCGGCTATTATTTTGACGTTTATCAAACACTGACAGTCGGCAGTTTCTGTCAATGTTTAATGTCATTGTCAAAGGACGTTGACATTTGTGTTATTCAGTTACTTCTTTTATCTTTTCTGGACTCTTGTTGAGGTAGGCATGTTATTCCGGAGGTTCGATGATGACGTACTTGCGCAGATTAGCGAATTCTCAGTTTCCGGACTTGACGGTGAAGCCATCTTGGTCATGCGTGAATTCTGACCTAGTAAGCACGCAAAAGTTTTTCTGTGTAGTGAACCGGCTTTTCGACTTTTGAATAAGTTTTTTAGGTTTTAGAAAATCCAGGGATGTTGTAACTCCCAACTCAGTAGATGGGGATTATTTTTCTTTAACCTACATTTGTGGATGACCGTCGTATGGTTATTTGTTCTGGCGTTTAAAACTGGATTTGTTTTTTTGGAACAGTTTTTCATCCAACTCCCATAGTGGGATATATACTTTTTTTTAAGTCGTAGCCAAGCCGATCACCTGTGATTTTTGAAGAAAACCCTTATTAGTAAGGGTTTTTATTACTGGAGTGCACAGTTAAACCAACTGTCCCAATTAGAACTTGTTTCTGGCGTTCCACCTTAGAGGGTGAAACTTCGAACTAGCTGAATTATAACAGTCTGCAGAGGAGACAGGTGTTTTTACCTTACATGGATTTGGAATGGTAGCAGGGACAAACTGTTGCTTACAGCAGTGACCAACGGGGGACACTGACTCCAAGAAGGAGGTTTTATTTACTTTATTTTTTTTTTAATGAACATTTCTATTTAATCATTAATATTTTTGGGAAGGGGATTTTTTTATATGTAATACAAGAGTATGTTACATAGGGATTTTATGGTCTTAAATTATTATTAAGTTGTAGTAAAAGTGTACGACTGAAATCAAGTTAACTTCGTATCGGTATTTAACTTTTACATTGTGCAGATAGCATTTAAAAGTCACTCATGCCTTTGGTACCAACGCCCATGACCCTGACATTTTTTTGGTTACATTTTTAATTAAACGGTAGGGGATTTCTACCCCAGTAGTTACAGGTTTGATTTCTGTCCTAAGGACATCAACTTTAGTTTTAGATACAACATATTAATGTCATAACCACTCGTACATGACCATTTTTACTATATTTATTATATATTATTAATATCTATTTTGCGCCAACTACAACCTAGCTGTAAAGTATTGTATTTTGAGTCCAGGGGACTCTACTGTTATAGACCAGGGTGCATTTTTCTATATTATAGGTGTTTATTTTTTTTTTGATGACATATGTGTTTAGTTTGTTTTAATATTGAGGTTATTGTTAGGACTGTATTAAGGGTAAAGTCTGGGAACGTCTGTCAATTTATTTATACAGGGTGAAAATATATCAGTTATTTATACAGGGTGAAAGTATAAAATTTATTAAAAAGGTATAGCAGGAGTTTTGTTGTCTCATTTCGTTCCTATTGTTTGATCGATTTAGGTAGGAGACAAGGAAGTATTTTATCTGGCAGTTAAACCGATCTGGCGCTCAAAAGAATAGAATCCTGTGAATTTTTGGTACTAAACCGACCACGCCTTCTCCACTCGAAGCGAAACCGGAGCCAGGGCTGTTCATCAGACAGTCGAAACTTTTGCATTACCCGAAAATCTTCGTGAGTCGGTAAATTGCCTTTGTAGGGTTATAGCAGTGGCAACCATTGGAAACTGAACGCGGACGACGTTCGTGCGAGGATTTGACGGTAACAGTTTGTTTCATTTATAGATAAATCGTTTACATGTACGGCACTGGTAACACATTTTAGTTCCTCAGCATACTATTTGGAGCCACCATCTCACATTACACAATTGGCTGATTGGCTTGACAATTAAAGGCAGCAGAGAAGAAGAAAAAATAAAAAGAGTAGTTTTCCCGCGGTTCATTGAAATATACTTTATTATTTATTTACATTTTTTTGGAATTCATTATTAAAAAAAAAACTAATATTTAAATTAAAATATTGTATTTAACATAAATATTAGTTTTTTTAAAGTAATAAGACTCCAAAAAATATAAATACAGAAATATTTATACTAAAATATTTGAAACACAGGTATAGTTTAATCATTTAATACAAGTAAAGTTCATTTAAATGTGTATTACATACATAACATGTACTCAATATTAAATAACAGTAATTACAAATTCGAATATTTTGTTTTCTATTAATAAAATAAAGCTTTTTCTCTTTAGGACTTAAATTTTTTACTCTACTTTCATTTATTTGTTGCAAAACAATTTTTCTCCGTTTTGAGGGTTTTTCAAATTGTGTATTACTGATACTAAATTTACGTTTACAACTCATCTCTTGTTTTTCGTTGTGAATTAGCAAATCTATCTTTTGCTGCTGTGTATGTGCTTCAGCCTCAACATGTTCTAAAATCTGACTCTCGGGTTGAATATAGTTCGGTATAGTTGAACAATTAATCGTTTACGTTTTATGGCGATTTTGCTAAAAGACTGGCAAAAAATTATCTTCACAAACAACGAGTTTTATTATCGAAAGTTAAATTTAAATTCTTAAACTAGTTCTCTCAAATTTTAACATCAGAAGGAAATTCTTCAAATAAAAGTTACTTCTTATATTATTATCTAAAATTTTTGTTCTATACAAAATTTTCCTAAAATGGTCCGTTTTCGAGAAATTTGACAAAATGTAAAAAAATATTTTTTTATAAAAATTGTTCAAACAAAAGTTGTTTGTAATATAATTCTCTATAATTTTTATCCTTTACATAATTTCTCTAAAATGGACCGTAGGTTTAAAATAATAAAAATTTATTATAAAACAGATTAAAAAGCTAGATAGACCAAAGTCCCTAAATATTTTGTATTTCTAAAAAAATCAAAAGTGTTTATTTTACGGAAAGCGAACGTTTTAAATTCAGTTTTTAAGAAATGACTTTAAAGAGGTTTAAAATACCAAAAAAGTAATTTAAAACAAATTAAATACCTAGATAGACCAAAACTAGTCCATAACTTTCTTCATATTTTGTCGAGTCCGGTGATATTGACGCGAGTTCCCTTTTCATGCCAGATCTTTCTTCTTTAGTGTTAGCGAGGTTTTCTTCTTTAGTGTTAGAGGGGTTAGAGGTTGCGGCTTTTAAAATTGTTTTCAACGGCTTCGTCCGCGGTTCATACATTTTTTCTAGAGCTTGCAGAGTTTCAACGCGCCCACTTTTTAAGGCATTAAATTTCTGTCTAATTGAATCGGAGACAGCAGCCAGCTCCGATTTGACGTCGAAATGTTTTTTATTGCTATACATTTCAATCGCTGAAACCACCTACCGCCTTGGACGCTACTTGAAAAATAACACGTATTGCATTGTTTATGGGTATATGAAGCTATCGAATCCTTTCTTATATCTACCGGCGCTTAGGTGGATTGATATCGGAAGGTGTTATTCGTTATTAAATAGAAAAGATAACGCGACCCGTCTTGAAGTTTCAAGGCTTTTCCAAGGGCTGTTAACTGATATTGAAGTTCTACCAGTCGATCAAACTTCTTACAGAACACATATGCCAGTCCTCGCGCGTCGCAGATGCTGGCGGAAGTACTATGAACCAACGAGTAGTCTTTCGGAAGCGAGAGCAGATCTTGTTGTTGCTCGGTCGTAACACCATATCTGGCTTTTCCAGTACCTCCATACGCACCCATAAATTCTTCAAAGACAAGGTCAGGTGTTTCTCGAAGTTGGTTTACTTCTTCTTCATGGTCACCCTCAAATGGCGCCAACCTATTTTGATGCACTACCTGGGTTTTATTTGAATAAGCAGCTTGCTGAATATTAAGATACTTATTTAAACAATTAGGAGCTGAATAAGAATACTTTACCCGGGTCAGACATGTTTTGATATTGATACAAATATATTAAAAAAAGAATTGAAAATAGATTCAAAATGAAAATACCTATATTTCGTTAAGGCTAAGAAAACAATGATAAAGAAAGTCCTTAAACAAATCTAATACTTACTAATTACATCAAATCATCACTTATAAATCTTCTTAACCTAAAAATAAAACTTACCTATCTATGGAACTTACATCATAAAATAACTTTTATTTATTTAAATTATTGTAATTTGTCCATTTCGCCTTCCGTTTGCTATTCCGTTTTTCATTTTTACAAGGTTGTCAAACCTTAAAATATCTCATCAATAGTATGCAGTAGAATGCCATTGTATGGATGGTACCGAGCTTGACAAAAAACAAAATAAGATGTTTGAAATATTTCTAATCTCATGAAAGTTTATGGAAACTGGCAACATCGCTTTCATCTTATTGAGATGGTGGCTCCAAATAGTATGCTCACTTGTTACCAGTTGCATTTAAACGATTTATCTTACAAATTAATTGATCTATGATTTAATTATTCAATATACTACTAACTTTTTAATTTGTATTTGCCAGTCCCTCAGCAGCTCCCACAATTTCTAACTAATTTAAGAAAATCAGTTCATACAGTTTCTTAGTGAAAGAGAAGTAAAAATAATATACCTACATAAATAAAATAATATCAACCAACTTAAATAATAAGCACAAACAAGTAAAAATCTATAAATAGGTACGCCAGAAAAATTTCACCAAAAATTCAAGATATACAAAAATGTTTGGTTATGTGTTAGTCTTTCGTCAAATTTTCGACTTTAATGCGCAAACTCTAGTACAATTCCCATTGGAAAACACAATTTCCAATGCTAGTAAGCAGGGGAATATTTTCCCATAGGTACTTCTCGTTGGAAAATTATCCACCGCTTATGTCGAGAATATAAAAACTAAATTTTATTTTCCCATGGCAATAAAAGTCGAGAATTGAGTCCCTGAAGTTACAGTAGTATGCGCGAATATGTCGCCATAACCAGCGCCATATTATAAATTTGATGTTTGAATTCAAATCAGTAGCGTAACCATTTCAAATTTAATTCTTTAATAAATGAAGGGTCCACTGCAAAAACCATCAAGGTCCATTGGACAAATTTTTTTCAGGAGAGCAAAAACAAAATTTCAAGTGCCCTAATGATAATGTACAAATACTTAAGTTTCAGAAAATAATACATAATTATATTTAGAACATTTATTTACCAAAAGAACAAAAACAAAATGTATTGCTAAATTTAAAGTTATGAAAAAACGTTTTTTAAATCAGTCTTCATCGTCAATTGGGGGGTCGTCGATATACTCTGGGTCTTCATCATTGTTTTGCACGTCTGGAATTAGATTGTCATAGAAATCCCTTGCACTTGGATTTGTCAGAAATTGCTTCAGATGCTGCAAATCTCGATACTTTGCAGCTTTTATAGGAACATTTCCAGCATACAAGGTTCGAAGTTCCCCAGAGCCTTGATTCCTAGCAGATGATGTACTTCCAGTAGTTGGCTTTCTTTTTCTTATAGCTCGTGGGGTAATAGAAGCACTTAAGTATGACCCATAAGATGTCGTTTTATAAAAAACCAGATTCTTAGAGGTTGCTTCAAATTTTAGAATGCGGACTGGTCTGGTTGGAAATGGACATTTCGGACAATAAAGAGTAGATAGGTATTGAGTCCATGTTTCAAATCTTATTTCTTGAGAACAATCTATTACCAAAAATGGGGGCGATTTTTTCCTACTGTTTCTCAAAACTTCTCTCCAATCTTCTGGCATCTCAGTTATTGTTTTTTGGTTAACAAGACTCATGTCTCTATCACACTCCAGGTAACTATGACCTCTAACTGGGAATATTACCTTTATATTGTCAAAACGATTAGTTTGTCTAACAATATGATGGTAGTACCGAATGAGGGTATAATTTTTATTTTGTCCTGCGCAGTAATCACAGAAAATCGCTAAGTTTCGAACTTCCGGGGACAAAATTTCATGTAAAAAATGGTTGAGCATGGAGCATACATCATCTGCTCCTTTTTTGGCCACAGATTCGTCATAAGTGTAAAAGACAACTTTTGAGTTAGATAGCACATGGATAGTAAAACTGATGAAGTTTAGTTGTCTACGATAATATACATCGTTAGTTGAAATATTTGGACACGGCAAATTTTTTTGAAAATCAATAACTATTGCTTCCATGTCGTGGGACCTCTGCGCATTTTTTCTGAATTTCCTCTTAAGGGAGTAAAATTTTTCAGCTTTTTTTCAAATGGAGCACCTTTTCCTTAGATTTAACTTCAAGTTTCTGAGCCACATTCTTTCTCTCATTATCATCACTGCAGTTCGTGAGTTTAGTTTCAAGAGCAGTTAACTCTACCTTGAACACGTCGCATGTGCTACAGGTATCCTTTCTTGGATACCCAAACAATATTGAACTTTGTTTCAAAAATATTCCTGAATTTTTCATAAGATACCTTGTGGTTTACGTTTTTTTCTGTGTACATATCAAACAATTTTTTTATGTTCAAATCTTCAGGTAAATATATTTTCTTACTATCGTGCAAGGAATAATGAGACTTCCTACCCTTCAGTGAAGCCAGAAATTCTTCAATTTTGGCAGTGGTTTCTTCAGGTAATTTATTCCAGTGGTTGCCATGTTTTCCTCGCTGATCAGGTCTTACCTCTCCCAAGAATGCCAATGACTCTCGTATGTGTTGTATCCTACTTGCAGAGACTCCGTGAATAGCCATAAAAGCTTTATAACACACCCTTATATCCTGAATAGCACCATCTATATTTGCTCGAACGCGATACGCATATGACGCATGATTGAAACGAGTATCACTGTCATCTTTTCGACCACGCCTACGTTGTACTGGCAAAACTGCAATGAGGCCACCTAAATATTTATTCTGATCATCGTAGTTCCCGAGTTCGTTAAACTGTCTTATTATTGTCATCCTGTTTTCGAGAGTAACAGTTTGAAAACAATGGTATCTCACGCAATTACAGTCTCCTCCCAATTCGTGTGTAGACGCTCGCAACTTCTTCATAACATGACTCATATTGCCAGATTTCTTACGTTTTTTCGTAGTTTTGAGAGACTGACACTCCTCTTCAACACCACTACTATCGGAATAATCACTGTTCATATTAAATAAAGAAAAACTATCGGTTCAATCAATAAAATGAAAGGCTCAGATAGTACCCTATACACTGCTAATAACAAACTGATAACTAAAACTTTGAAGCCAGATGCTATCGCCTCGTGGTGGACTCTGATGTTTCTTTCCAACAACCGCTTGGACTCTGATGTTTATTGTATTGTATGGCCTACTTTTTAAATGCGTTTTCAAAGTAACCGTGATGGTTTTTTACTGTTTCTTCTTCTCACATGATACTATTCCCTAATCAACGGCAGATGTCATTGAGATCTCAAAATAGACCAAAAGTGGACCTTGATGGTTTTTGCAGTGGACCCTTCAAATATAAATATGGAAGTGGTGTTGTCATTTTCACCAGTTTTAATGCAAGAAATGTTGAAATAAAAAAAATTGCAGTTTGCAAATCCATTTTACTCTATTGAATATGTAATATAGAAAGGAATGATCAATTTTATGGGTTTTTATCGTATAAATATTTCAAATGGTAAACAAATATGCTATTGAATTAGTGGGTGGGAATTGGAGATAGGGGTGAAAATGCAATTATATCTCGGAAACGAAGCAACATTCAGGTATAGTTAATAGAAATTTTTTTGTAAATGTAATTATAAGAAAAAATAATTAAATAGCAGACGATCCATTTTTTTTGCTTATAGTTGCTTTCCGAGTAGAGGTAGGTGCAGGCATTGCTTCATACAATAAAAAGTATATTATATTTCCTTTAAATTCTTGGGTTATAAGTGTTTTTTGGATAAAAATGGACCAGCTGAGATATTGAACTCTTAGGACATAATAGCCTATTACTTCAAGCTTTAAATATATCGTTTAGGTAATAAAAAAAGGTAAAAAACACAAAATAGAAACTTTTAAAATTGTTTATTTTAATTTGGGAATGCATGAAAAATATTGGTAACATATTGATTATTAAATAGTTTATTCAGATTATTGGCAAACAAATCATTGAAAAGTTGAAACTCAAATGCCATAATATGCAACTTTAGTATTACTTTTTAAATTTTGAAAAGCAGGGAAAAATATATAAATTTTTAAAATATTGCACATCTAGAAACTTTAACGAAATCTGCAGCAGACAATAGTAGTTAATCAAACGATAAGTGTAAGAACAATGAATACAATATAGCTCAGTGATAATAAATGTTTGTTTGTTACTCGATTGACTGCTAGTTGCATATGTGTAAAATATTTTTCAAAATTTTATACTTTTTACCCTTACTTCAAAATATCAAACTTTTTTAATCCCATTTATAGTTAAACAAATTGATGAAATTTTAAATGTTAGTTACTAGTTTGTTCCAGAATGAATTAATTCCTATTTTATTATTTAAATATTCGCGCTTTGTCTCAAATCGCTTACTTAAAACTTTGGCCCACACATGCGCTTCGTCTGACTGTAAGACAAGTGAAGCGCCGTCGGACGAGAAGAACTACAGCAATTGCCGCGAGATAACGCTTTGTGGTGTGTATGTGCCGTTAAATCCGCTATTATAAAATCCTGTATAATAAACGTTATTATATAAACTGTGTAACCGGGCCCAGTCTTGGCTACTGGACTAATACTACCACTTACTTCATCCGACGAACAATATGATGCAACACAGGTAAGCGCGTTTGAGACACGTTTATCTTATTTTTTTTCGACTGTTACAACCAGCCCCTTTTTACGTAATATTCCAATCATTCTATTACAAGTTATTGAAAAGTATATTATAAAGAAAATTAGGATTTTCAGTTTATTGATTTTAGTGACATATTGATTTTAAAATCATCAATTTGGGCTATATCACAAAAATTTAAATATGTTTGCTTAGAATCTAGGTAGGTATGCTAGAAAAATTGAGGTAATTTTTTCTTATAGGCCTGTGTTATTAATCGCTTTGCTCAATTAAGAGACTTTAATTTTAATAGTTTTGTAAAAAAACATTATTATTTAGTATGTATAAAGAATTACGAGATTTTAGGTATATTACTATTCAATTTAGAATTAAAAGGTTTTGAAGAGAATACATAGGTATACAAATATATTTTCTTGCGGATTATATCTATTCGAAAATACTTAATTAATGTTTTTTAGAAAAATCGATTAATTGATTATTTTCTATTAATTGATTATTTTCTATTAATTGATTATTTTCTATTTATCGATTATTTTCTATTAATAAATTATTTTCAATTAATCAAACATTTTCAATTAATCGAGTATATTCGAATTATCAAACAATTATATTTTTTTGTCCCGAAAGTGCGTAAAAAATAATTTCTTCATTACAGTTTTTGCATAAAAAAACCTTTTTGACGATACAAAATTTAGGGTTAAATAAATTAACATAATTTTTTGAATAAATATGCTCGATAATTCCATATTTTAAAAAGATCATTTAATTACCTTATTATATTGATATATCGATTAATCTTATAATTATTTGAAAATAAACTGATTAATGGAAAATAATGAATTTGTCGATTGATCTAAAACAATCGATTAAACTAAAATAATCGTTTAACCCTCGAATATAATCGATTAATTGAAAAATCAATTAATCGAGAATAATCGAATAATTGAAAATAATCGATTATTTTAAATAAACGAATAGTTTTTCGTAACCACCTAGTCCTATAAATCACCATCTTTTAATAATTGTTTACCTTTATGGACATTTCTGAAAGTTGTAGTCGTTTCTAAACAGTTAAATGTTTCTAACAAACTTAATCCAATATTCATATTTACGAAAACAATGCAAACAAAGAATCAAACAACAATTTAATAACACATTGGGTGGGTGGCTCAGTGGTTAGTCAGGAGTTTCGGATACAATAGTCCCGAGTGTAAATCCCGTTAGTGGTAGGGATTTTTAATAAATTAAAAATTAATTCTAAGGCATATAAGTTGAATTCCTCACTCAACCATTCACTGTTGGGTTCTAGTTAACAATGCTGTTCCTAAAGTGGCACTGGGAAATAGTAACAAATCCTGCACAGAACATGAGACTAATAACCGTAACAGTTGACGCCTACGACACAATCTTTAAACACTATGAATAATCTCAATATCCTACATATGAAATACTACTTTAGCAAAGATTAAGGTTATGTAAGTTACCTTCTTCGGGTGAAATCAGCTGATCAACATCGCGCGGGAAATCCTAATTTGAATTATCTTTCTTATATCTATGAGTAGAAAATGAAATACGATGATTTAAAAATTGTAACTTTCTATTTTTTTGTAAAAACAAACTCTGAAAACTTTGTACATATTAATGCATTCATAAATATGTATAATGTAGATTTTAAATAAACTTATTAAACTAAGTAATCGTATATCTTACTGTTGAGTGTTCTCTTTTAATGTGAGAAGATTAAATATGTTTATCGTACGAAGGAAAATGCCAGTTATAAAAACAAACATTTATTATTAGACTTAAATTATTAGACTTTACTTAAATTATTAGAAGTTTTGTTCACACATGCTTATAACTTTTTTTATTTACAAACAATTAAATAGTACAGCAACTTTACAACTAAATTAATTTGTACAATTTTTGTATATTTTAAGAAAGAAATTAGGTTGTGAAAATTGTTATTTAGAATATCTTTCCGGTCAAAAAATATTAAAAATTTTGTTTTTTCAGTTGAGAATGTAAATCCTGTTTCTTTTGACCAACTTTTTATTAGATTTAAATGTTTTTGAATGATTCATGCAATCGAGGGTATATTTTTCCTTTTGGTTATGACAACTAGGCCATAAGTAGACAATCATTATTACATTCGATCGTTATTGGATGCTGATTTTCTTGTTGTGCTTTAAAATTCACGAATGCTGCATTAAAATTTGTATTACTGGAGTATCTTTAGTAAGTTCGAGCAAGTACATCGGATATTTGTTTAGAATCGGTAATAAGGTTATTTTGATACTGCAGGGTTCGTATACCTACAATCATACTTTTACTAGACACCTTCCGAATTTTATTCAAAATTTCAGTAGTTGGAGCATTCACATTAATATTGGACACATATTCACGCCAAGATTCTTTTTTTAGAGGTTTTGATTATATGTTTTGCCCTTGCTTTAAGTTTTTTAAATTCAATTATTTATAACTTTTATTTTAATAAAAAACTTAATAGGAAACAATATCTATAAAGCAATTCATTTTTTCGAATTCGAATGATTTACTCAACCGAAAATAGTAGAAGAACGTGTAAATCCGAACCTGCTTTCCCGCCATTTTAGTAAGTGCAAAAGACAGGCCTACCGATCCCAATTTTGTAACAAATGACTTATCCTTAGGTTTTTTTATCAATGTGTTGAATATTCTACCACGCCACTGGCGGCATTTATTGTCAGTAAAGACATTATGCGCAAGTTTGACATGTGCAGGCACTTTTGGGATAATGCAAGATAAAAAAGCAAGAGTGTTAATACAAATGGCAACTTTATGAATTTTTTTGGTGTTATCGGCATCGACTGCTAAGGTCATTAGCCTCGTGTTCTGTGTAGGCTTTGTTACTATTTCCCAGCGCCACTTTAGGAACAGCACTGTAAATTAGAACTCAACAGTGAATGGTCGAGTGGGGAATCCTACCAAGGCATCAGAATTAATTTTAAATAATTAAATTAAATAAAAAAAATCCCGGCCAACGGTGGGATTCGAACCTGGGACCCTTGGATCCACAGGAAGAGACTCTATCACTGAGCCACCCACTCCTTCCTTTTTTAGAATAGAATAATAATAGAAGAAGCATAGACGGTATGGAAGAAGAAGAAGACAAATACAAATACCTTGAATTTAAACAAGCTAGACTAACCAAGCACACCGAAATAAAAATAAGCTCGAAGAAAAACTAGCACTAAGAACAAAGGAAATATGCTAGTCATCTCTTAATAGTCGTAATCTCTTTATTGCGCTCAACACAAGGGCTATATCCATACTAACGTACTCGTTCGGTTTAATTAAATGGACAGAAACTGACCTAAAAGAAATGGAAACGAAGACAAATTCCGCGATTACGAAATACCGTTACGCACACCCCAATAGTGCAGTGGAGCGATTACGATTAACAAGGAAAGAAGGCGGAAGGGGATTACTATCAATAACAAATCTCCACAATACATAAGTAAACAAAATGAGAGAGTACTTTTTTACCCAAGCACAACAATCCAACTTACACCAAGCAATAGTGCATGCAGATAGTCAGTACACCCTGACTAATTAACATGCCCTGGCAAAAACTACAGCCGACATCAACCAACTGGTTCAGGCGCAAATATCGCATTAACACAATTTTATTATTTAATTTTTAATGAGAAATACGTAATTATTTTTAGGAGTGAACACCAAAGTTTTAATTTATTTGATTGTACTTGTTATTGAGAAATAAATGTTAGTGAAACTGATGTGTTTTTTATTATAACAATCAAAAAAATTATAAGGGGGGCATGAATATATTTTTGTAATCTAGGGAGGCACAACACAAAAAAGGTTGGGAATCCCTGCTCTAAGTCTTATAATAAGTATTATAATAATAAATTGTCTAGACTTAGGTACTTAATACCTACTTAAGGAAAGTGAAATGATTTTAATTTAATCCCAGTATTTTTTAAATTTGTATCTTATATCTAATGTAAAATAATAAAAATGAGAGCAATTTGTTTTTCTATCTTATGGAGTTAAAAATTATTTTAAAATCAATACAAGAGGTAAATATTTATGTCCACAGGTGTCAACGATATACGCCATCAAATACTATGGGATTTAAACCCGAATCGCCGAATCCAAAGTCCCAAGCTCAGCCCATTCCTTTATTAATGGTATTAATTTATATACATCATTTTTATAAATCTAAATATTTCTTTTTCAGCTAAAGCAAAAATCGGTCATTTAATTATAGGTGATTATAAATTTTCTCCGTATTTAAAAAAATGAAATTTATCTTTTTTTGAAAACATGGATCTAGCCCAGTATGTAGGTTTATAGAATTAATAAATACAAATAACAAACTCGTTTTTTAAAAAAATTAAAAATAAATAATTATATAATTTCTTATTGCTTTGTAATTACTATTTAAATAAAATAAATAATATAACTATATTATTTTTTTGTAATAAAATGTTGACCTTTCCTCGTTTCCGTATCCAGATAGAAATGATTCTATGCTAATAACTCCGTGAGTAGCAAATAACAAATTCAACGGATCGATAATTCATTTTGACGAGTAGATTATTTTACCAAATATTTGACTACAGACACTACTGGTTAGGCAGTTACGCAGTACAGAATTCGACGGCAAATCCTTTGGAGACTCTGTCCTTAAAGTACAGGTCGACATTGCCATCTACTTTTTGTGCAGTGATAAGAGAAACTTGTCGATAAAATTTTGCGGATTTACTGGCAGATTGATGTAAATTTAAAAATGTTATTAAGGCTTATTATAACTTACAGCTTCTGCACTTGCACTATTTTTTATTGAGGCAATGAAATGCACGTTAGGAACTCGATTAGTAAGTTTCATAAAATTAATTGAAATATAAACCACAGAAACACGGGTGTTAATGTAGAGCGATAAGGTAAACACGTCTACACGGTGTCGCGACAAAATAACGGTGCTATTAGATGTCGCATTAAAATTAATATACTTTTCGTTTTAGTTTTCAGGTCGCCTAGAAAAAATCTGTTCAACGTTCATTTTGGAAGATGCTGCGAAACTTGTTTCTATTGCGGCCAGTTTTTTCTTACAAAGTCACAGTGTCTGTACCATTTTATTGTTGTTCATTGTGTGAAGAAAGTTATAAAAGTTGATGACCGAAAATATGGACAACATAAACATTGTCGGGGTAAAAATGGTTTACATCCCATAGTCGGACATCCACCTGCAGCAAATACTATATTCCACTACAATGAAAAACTGTTGCAGTGTGAAATTTGTTTTAAAATATTTCCAACCGAAAGAAATTTAAATAATCATTTGAAAGTACATACTCGTGAAAACTTTTTCAAATGTGAATTATGTTTGAAACAGTTTAGCAAAAAAAACAGTTTAAAAAGCCATTTAAGAATTCACATAAGAGAAAAACCGTTTAAATGTGAAATATGTTCGAAACTGTTTATTCGGAAATCCAATTTAAAAAGACATTTAATAATTCACATGGGAGAAAAACCGTTTAAATGTGAAATATGTTCAAAACAGTTTACAGAGAAAGGCAGTTTAAAGTTGCATTTAAGAATTCACACTGAAGAAAAACCGTTCAAATGTGAAATATGTTCAAAAAAGTTTACCCAAACATCCCATTTAAAAAAGCACTTAAAAATTCACACAGGAGAAAAACCGTTCAAATGTGAAATATGTTCAAACCAGTTTACAGATAAAGGCAGTTTAAAGTTGCATTTAAGAATTCACACTGGAGAAAAACCGTTCAAATGTGAAATATGTTCGAAAAAGTTTAGCCAAATATCCAATTTAAAAAAGCACTTAAAAATTCACACAGGAGAAAAACCGTTCAAATGTGAAATATGTTCGAAAAAGTTTAGCCAAACATCCAATTTAAAAAGGCACTTAAAAATTCACACAGGAGAAAAACCGTTCAAATGTGAAATATGTTCGAAAAAGTTTAGCCAAACATCCCATGTAAAAAAGCACTTAAAAATTCATACAGAAGAAAAATCGTTCAAATGTGAAATATGTTCGAAACAGTTTATCCGGAAAGACGATTTAAACAGACATTTAAAAATTCACTTAGAAGAAAAACCGTTCAAATGTGGTGTATGTTCGAAACAGTTTACAGAGAAAAGCAGTTTAAAGTTGCATTTAAGAATTCACACTGGAGAAAAACCGTTCAAATGTGAAATATGTTCGAAACAGTTTACACAGAAAAACAGTTTAAAGTTGCATTTAAGAATTCACACTAGAGAAAAATCTTTCAAATGTAAAAAGTAGGTGCGAAACAGTTTATCCAGAAAGGCGATTTAAATAAGTACTTAAAAGTTCACAAAATAGAAAAAACCGTTCGTGTGAAAATGTCCCATAGGGTTTGGTCGTTCAACACCATTTAGAATCGCACTGAAAAATTCACACCGAATAAAGACTGTTCAAGTAAAAAGTGAATCGGTCATTTGAAAAACAGCACATTTCATTTGTAGATCATTTTTCAAAAAATACGAAAAACTGTAAATCTCAAAATATGGTTAAAAAAATACTTTTGAATACTTACCGTTTAAAAGCCGAAAAACAAACAAGACTGCTTCAACAAACAATGACATGGTAAAAAATATTAATGCCGTTTCTTCAAATGTATGTCTTTCAAAAGTTGTTCACACTGGAAATGGCGGACTCGTGGTTAGCTGTGAGAATTCAGAAGATTCCAATAAATTCAAAAAATTAGCTGATGAGAAGCTCGCTAATAATTATACCATTAAGGAAGTGCCAGTTTTAAATCCTAGATTTAAAATTGTTGGTATATCTGAACAACGGATGAAGAACTAATTAACTGTCCCAAAATTCAAAATAAAAATGAAATAGTTGGTTATCTAACAGTTATTTCTCATTTTCCACTTAAGAAAAACAACAAACTTTATCAGGCAGTTATTCAGTGCGATATATCTACCTACAAAAATGATTATTGTTCCATCTATGACGCAATTGATTTGAGGAGATGTTTCAAATGTTGTGGTTACCATAATTCGTCTAGAGTTTGTAAATAGTTTATCTTTATGTGTCCTATATGCGCTTAAAACAATCAACTAAAAGACTGTCCGAGATCCATTGCATATTGTATTAATTGTCACAATTATAATAAAACAACTAATAACCCTGTTTCAGCCAATCATACTGCACTTAATACAGAATGTCACGTATACAAATCAACTCTTTCTAAATTTAAATCAAACATCCTTTCCAATATGTAGCCATCACAGCAGGTACATAACGACTCAAAATCACCAAATTCAACTTCTGTTACTATTTAGTACCAAAACATGCAAGGTTTATATCAGTTCTGCTACCTCGGTAGAATATGACATAATAGCTCTCACTGTAACCTGGCTCTTTATCGGTTGTAAGCAGGTAGGGTTAGGTTTGGCCCAGAACACTGCGGCCTCTTGGGTCTATTGTATTCCCCTGACTTCCCGTATTCAGGTACTATCTTTGGAATAGTCCTGTGTCTTCGGTTAGTTTTATTAAACTCCCTACCAAGTGTTCCTAGGGCTTTCTTTCCGGTTCTAGGCCGAAAAGGATGAAACGTCGCCTAGTAAGAGCTTCGCATTCGAAGATCACATGTTATGAGGTTTCTTCCTCTTCCATTCAGAGTCTACACGTAATGAGATCATTGTGTAATCCCATCACATGAAGGTGTTTCGGCAAGCAGTGCCCCTGGCTCACTGATTCAATCGGTAATTCTGAATTTATGAACACACACGATTTTGACATCTTTAGGTCAGACAGACCATATCAAAAATACGTGTGGCACTCGGGGACTGCCGCGGTAAAGCTATTGCATAGCATTTTTTATCAACTTATGCAATTATAATTATTTATTTATTTTATTTATGCAGTATTTTTTTCTTTGATATTAATTCAAGTTACACTTTTTGAGCGTGGTGATCGATAAGAAAACATTTTTTCTTTTATTGAATAAATGAGTTAATATTATTTAAAATGTTTTTATTATCTTACAATACATGTAGGTTATGCAGGAATTTTTATCATTGAAACTATAGGTTTATGGTAACTGAAATAAGAAACATAAGTTTGAGACTTGATATCCTCTAAATATTTGGAAAATACCGGGTCAATGGTGGTCCCATATTTTGTTGTGGATTCTTGTGAATCATTATTCATTTTCAATTTTTCCGAAATTGTGTCTAAAAGAGATAGAATCAGTTATGAGCAGTTAGCAGCTAGTCTACATGCATACGTCTAGTCGCACGCACACAAACACCGTGCCAAAGTCTGCCGAACTGAAACGACGTTAGACGAGGCACGGATTTCAACGCCGCACCGCTGTGCCGGTCGGAGTGGTGGGTGTTAGGTTTTTTTTTTTTTTTTCGTTACGGAATTTCTTGAGCTTGAGCTATGCATTAGCTTAAAAATTAATATTTTTTCCTACGACGACTTAGGAAAGTGACACATCACACTATATAGTCCTATGGAAAGTGCCCTATATCACACGCGTATGAATAAGAATTTACTTTCCACCCGTGTGCGAATATGCTACTTTCCGCAGTAGCTGTCACAAAATGATCTTTGTAATATCCATATTAATACTAAAATCGATATAATTGTTAAATTATTGAAATTGTTGTAAATTAGATCCTAGATATTTATCTCTAACAATTATTATTAAAATAATTTTAAAATAACTAAGATATGTTTGCTCTTTATTCTGGTTAAACGCATAATCGATTAGATCATTAAATTGACGCATTGCCTATTAGATGAGATGAGAGCGTCAAACTTATCAACTTTGCCATTTGAGATCTGGCGAGCGACCGCGTTCAAATCCCGGCGGGCCAGAATTTTTTTTGTTTAATTTTAATTTTTTTTTTGTTTAGAAATGTAATATACTCTATAAATCTTGCAAAAAATTTGTGATACCAATTTATTAGAAACCAGAGAAAGCTCTTCTAGTTCTTGTATTGGTTCAAGGCCGCATCGGTGAAACAACGGTTGCAACAAACCGGTGGAAAAAAAGACACACGTATTGCATAAATGTTCCAGTCCGCAGACGTGTATTTAACTCCGCTTCATACTAATACGAATAGGGTCGGATAAAACCTTCCATGGCTATAACGCTGTGCCGGTTGGAGTGGGAAGTGTTAGGTTTTTTTCGTTACGGTGTTTCGAAATTTCTTGATTCGGTCGCCACTCAAAGCCCGCGATAAAAGCTATGCAATAATAACCAATAACACGAGGGGTGGAGGATGTTTATTGGCTGTAAGAAAAGAACTCTCGGCGTTCTTTAATGACTTAAATACCTTTCAGGATTTAGCCTTCATCGATATAATTTTAGTGAAATTAAAGTTTAAAGATCCCGATTTATTTATACTCAATATTTATATCCCTTCTTCTTGAACTCCTATTAGCAGGTGTTATATCACTAAATAATTTATATAATAATAAATTATTAATTTTATTGGCGACTTTAATATTAAAGACTTCGCTTCCTACAACTATTCAGCAGAAGCTTAGATAAAATCGACCAGAGATATAACATACACTTGCACAAATGTTGCCAATTTCTAAAGAAAGGTTAACGGAGTGGAGGAACTGGGCAGAGACCCGAACTCTGTGACAGGGACCGGACTTTGTTTATTAGCATCATAATGAACTATTAGATTTATTTAAAATATATGTTCAATGGAATTTTGTATTATGAAATAAAATTAACGTGATTTTTTAATATCAAACAGATGCACGACATTGTTAATAGAGCAAGAAATGGTACTCATTGTCTACGAGTATTATAAAAAAGCATGTGCGCAGGCGAATACTGCAAATCAAACCTTTTGAGTTGAAAATTATATTTTTCCTACGGCTATTACATAATATTAAAAACTAGTCAAAATGAGAAAATGCTGTTTTGTATGTAACCTTAGCTTCTTTCTTTAGCAATATTAATTAGTATAAAGGATGAGTCACATAAAACTCTAAAAATGCATATGTCTGAAACCAGATAACATTTTAAAATTTAAACCTATTAAAAGTCATTTAGTCGCTAGGGGTGGATGATTATCGAAATTAATGATCGATCATTGAAAATAATCGATTATTTTCAAATAATCGATTATCTTTGAAATCCCGAAAATAATCGACTATTCTAACACATTTGAAAATAACCAATTAATTAAGAAGCCGATTCTACGATAAATCTATTTTCCAAAAAAATAACCGAATTATCGATTATTTTCTAATAATCCTTTTCATATTTCCTTTAAAATTGATTATTCTCTTATCTTTAACAAATCAAAAATATTTGATAAATAGAAAATAATCGGTTATATAAAATAACCGATTATATTCGATCAATCGATTATTTTTATATACCTTTGAAAAATCGAAAATAATTGATTAATTAAAAAACCGATTAAACGATAAATCGAATTTTCCTAAAAAATCGATTATTTTCAATCAATCGATTATTTTAAATAAATTAATTTTTTTTTGTATTTCTTTTAAAATCGATTATTACATTATCTTAAAAAAAAAACGAAAATAATTTATTAAAAATAACCGATAAATCGATTTTCATAAAAAAATATCAGAATAATCGATAAATTGATTATTTTTGTAACCCATATCGGTCGCTTGCTTTTATTAGTGCATTTAGCTCCAAAATTTAGAGATTCGGATTTTTTAAACCCGTTATCTTTGAAACCGCATTCGATTGTATAATAATAAATATTGCTAGAATTTGGATTTTTTTAGTGAACGAAAATTTTGTTCGAGTTGTTTAAGGGTTTATAATGTAACATTTTATTAACAATGTGACTAACTCCCGTAACTTTAGTATTTTTTTGCTTATACTAGATCATATGGTGCGTTTTACTTTGTTTTAAGACTGAAGATTCAAATGTCACTTTCGATTTGACCGCAAATAAGATGAACCTTGAAATTTTAAGTAGGTCATCCTGTATTTCATCTAATATTCTTATAAAAATAAAATTTAGCTAGCAACTATGCTTCTTTACTTCTTATTTATCTACCAAAAAGGGCTACAAACCACCTTTAGTAAACATTCTTATAAAACTACTTTTTAAAAACAAAATTTCGTTAGTAACAATGCCTATTTACTTCTTATTTAAATTAAATGTTCAAAATTTTACCCTTTTGTAAATTTATGTAAGTAATATGAAATCTGATTTCTAAAATATGTATTTGATGCTTAATATTTATTGAAACCCCTTGATGCGGATCTGAAGTATTCAGCCCAGAGGATCATGGCGCTTTATGTCAAAACGTTAATAAATATTTACCGCTGAAAACGAATATATTTTTTATCAGTGGCGGCTTGTGGTAATTTAAAATGGGTGTTCACTTTTTCCAATAATTTTATCATTTGTAAGTTCGGATCAAAACTTTGTACAAGAGTCAATATCGCTGTTTTTTTATTATTTGAGTTTGTATTAAGTGTAGTTATTATTATCAACATCATACTGTTTTCAAACACTACAACTATTAATAAATGAATATTTTAGTTAGTGTAATATTTGTTTTGTTTTTAATACGTTGAAAACCATCTATAAATATTATTAGTTAGTAATCTCTGACTTTTCTTCATAATTTGAGATTATCTTTAAATATATATCAGGTTATGTAGAAAGCGTGACATTGATTTTTGTGTAAAAATTTAATATGAAACTTTACTTACCATTTTTTAGTTTTTATTGTAAGTTTAATCATTTTCACAATTTGTCAAAGATGTCAAATAAACAATATATTTTTTAAATACCTTTTATTGGCAAATAAAATAAGAACTAAAATGTTTTAAATGTTTATTTTATAAGATCAGTCCCATCACAATACATAATATTACACAGACACAAACTAGAATAAAGATATATAATGCCTGGCATTCTAAATGATACTCTTCGCAGTTCAACAGAGCCCCTTAGTCCCCATTTTCAAACAGATTTTTTTTTCACAATCAATAGGCCTCAACTCCTTATAGAGTTTGATTTTTACTAAAAATTTCATGTTGATATCGCTTTTCATTTTTGATTTTTTTTAATTTCAACCCGCCTTAAATCCCCCATATTTAATCAGATTTTTTTTATAATTAAAGGGCTTCTTCTCCTTTTAGAAATTGATGTTTGCTAACAATTTCAAGTGTATATTATTTTTCGTTTTTCAGTTAGGATTTTTTTTATATTTTAACCCCCCTTAACTCCCCAATATATTCATATTTTTTTCAGTATCAGTAGGCTTTATCTTCTTATAAAGCTTCATTTTTACTAAAAATTTCATGTAGATATCACTTTTCGTTTATAATTTAGGATTTTTTTTTAATTTCAACCCATCTTAACCCCCTATTTTTAATCAGATTTGTTAAAAATCAATAGGCTTTGTCCCCTTATAGAGCTTGATTTTTGCTTAAAATTTTCAAATTCATATTATTTTTCGTTTTTGATTTATAGTGCAGACAAAAAACGTGACATTGGACAGACAGACAAAGTAAACCTATAATACTCTTCACAAAATACTGTATGAAGAGTAGAAAAAAAAAATGTATGAGATAAAATAAACAATTTAAGAAGGTCAACAATAATATTCAACTTCTTTTATCAAAGGATACTAAAAGTTTGAAATAGCAGCACATAATTGAACACAGAACACAGAAATCTGTGAACTAAACTAGTGACATATATAACGTAAAATGTTATCACACTTAATTTTCCATATTATGATCCTTTCTATGTGTATCTCACAGCACATTTTAAAGTATTCTTGCACTCACTAATGTCCTACCCTCATGGCTGCTTTTGCATGTCCAAGTTTACTAAAAAAATAATGTGTTTTAAGTTTTAATAAATAGAATAATAGTAATTTTGTTTAAATAGGTAAATCGGCTTCATCTGTATTTCCAAATTATTGTTTAATTGTAGATAGTATATTAATGTTTTGATATGTACTTATAGGATCGATTAGCCAGAGCATGTAGATATCTGAGATGTGACTTGTTAAGTGCCTAATCAAAATCACAGTTTATGTTTGATACTTATTTCGAGACTCTTTTCGAGACATTCTTTATTACCAACTGTAAATTAATTTACCAATAGCCTTATTTTTATTTAATATCTGTAGTGATTCAAATTACCATAACATCTAATATTTTTGAAAATACTAAATTATACAAACAAGGCAATAAAAAAATTTCTGGTTTGTATGCAACAAACGATCTTGGTTAGAGGGTAACACGATTGATAATTGCAGGCAAACATAACTTTATATAGGTAAACTATTTAAATGTACATACCATTTCTTAGGTAAAATTTCTCATCGAGTATATTAAATTAACTCCTTAATCCATTTTTTCGATTCAGACTTTTAAAGTGAAAAACCATTTGTCTCTTTATCTTTATCAAATTTTTATTGTACATTTCCATAATGATGTCTAGTGACCTCATCAGAATAATTCAATTTTTCCTTTTAGCAGGTTTTGTGAGAAAAAAAATTACAATTTTTTTTGCTTAGTTCATAGTATTTACAATTGAATACAAGATAGACCATTTTGAAGTAGTCCTTGGATGTTCTTAGACACTAAAACAAAATATAATACAAATTAGAGTCGTAAAAATTTATTATATGTAAATAAATCAACACAACCTTAAAAATTTTAATTTACCTTGCCTTTCGGGAACAATCTTTGAATTGGCACACATCTTTCAATTTATTGAAGACACAGTTCTTAATTAAACACATTTTTTTAAATAAGCACAATTAATATAATCTTACGTTTTTTCTGTATTTAATAGTAGGTAGAGGAATGACAACTCATGACAGTGACAATTTGTTTGATTTGATACAGTGTTGCCAGGATATGTTTTTGTTATGTACCAGATTTGTCTAAAAATGTACCAGATTCCTTAAATGTATCAGATTTTTCGAATTCTATTTGCAATGACATCTAATTCATTGAAAGGGAAAAAAGGGTCTTTATTGATAATGAACCCAAACAAGGAACACAATATATATAAATATATATTTTACACGTGAACACTGATGCACGCAGAAAGTACTACATCTAGTACAATTGTGAATTGTACTAGACTGGCAACACTGGTTTGGCAACCTTGTTTGTGAGCGGTGCGCCAATTAATAGAGAGTTATTGCAAGTTCACTTAAGGTCAGTCACTATTAGTGCCGCTCTTATTTTGACATCTGAGCATGCGCATATCACTAACTTTAATAAAGATTGTTCCTGTCCTTAATAGAGAGATATTGCAAATTTCTATAAAGCCAGCCACTAATAGTGACATCGTAATTAGAGTCAAATCAATTCTATAATAGTACCTAATATTAAAGAGGCATTAGAAATTATAATTTTAGAAGGTTTAAATGACGAGCGCATCCGAAAGCTATAAAGTCGCCACTACCTGCTGCCCTTAAACATCCACAATTAAGGACAGGCACAATCCTTAATAAAGTCAGTTTTAGAACATAAACATCTGCGCATGCTTAGATGTCAAAATAAGAGCGGCACTAATAGTGACTGACCCTAAGTGAACTTGCAATAACTCTCTAATAAGAGAGTTATTGCAAGAAAAATGAATTTGGCGATGCAACGAAAGTTGTACTTAGATTAGTACAACCAATAATTAATACTGGTAAAAATGTTACAACAGATAATTGGTATACATCTGTTGAACTTACAAATTAACTATTAAAGCAAAAGTTAACTCTTTTTGGAACTGTAAACAAGAGGAAAACATTTATTCCACCTGAATTTTTACCTTAAAAGAAAAGAGAAGAGCAAGAATGCATTTTTGGTTTTCAGTCAGAGTTGATATTGGTGTCTTACGTACCAAAGCGAAATAAATCCGTAGTATTGCTTTCTAGTATGCACAATGATAAATTAGTTGATTAGGAAACTAAGAAACCTGATATAATTTTGTTTTATAACAGCACAAAGGCAGGTGAACTCACAGATGGCCTATGGCAATATTTTCCATGAGGCTTAATGTTTCAGCCGTCAATAGTAGAGTTCTATATCAATTTTCTCAACTTGGAAAAGAAATTAAGAGACCTGAGTTTATCAAAGAACTTGGGATTGCATTATGTCAACCACTTCTCCGACTTAGAGTATCCAATTCAAAGGTAAACCGCAAATTACGTGATGTGGCTTCCAATATTTTTAAAATTGATATCGAACGTCTCGTTGAACCCTTAGAAGTTGTTTCGAAGTCCAAACGCAAACGATGTTCATTATGTCCCGCAAAAACAAGACAGGAAAACAAACATCAATTGCGTGGTGTGTAAAAATCCCATATGCTTACAATGTGCAAAAAAAGTATGTGCCAATTGTTTGTATAGTAAATTTCGTTTAGTTTATACTTAATAATATTCATGAGGATATGTATTTTATAATTTCAATATACTTTTGTTTATATTCATATTTTTATTCATCCCTTTTTTAATGGGTCCCTAGGACCCAGTTGTATTACTTGCGTAACTTATATTTGTGGGTAGCAGTTATGGGTTAACTCAAACACGAGTTCGTTAAAAGATTCATGACACCATGCGGATTTACTGCTATAAACCTGATGTAATTTGTTTGAAACCCAAGCCCGATAAAAATTATCAAATTCAAAATTTATTGTCGTTTTTTTCCTTAAAAATTTGTTGCAAATATTTGAAACAAGATCTACATAACATTAAATTATATTTTTTAATCTTATATTAATTAAATTAAGTACAGCAGTAGTCACAATAGGTAAATATTTCCAAATCATTACTGTCTATCAAGGCTTCTCTAAGTTCTGGAGTCATTTCAAAATTTTCTTTGTATCCAAAATTTATCAGACTTTTCATTACTGTTGTTTGTGTTGTTGTATATTTATATATACATATATTGAAAAATTAATTCAAACATTTTTGTTTTTCCATTACGCTGAAAAGACCTAAAGGTAGGGTATCGTGTGAGCCCGGAATTATATGACGTTTATCATCAAACGAGTTTAAGGTGATTTTTGATTTGTTCAATGCTGTTTTCATTATGTAACTTAGGATTGTATGCAATGTTGAGTGGTATAAAATATAGAATCATTTGTAAACATTCTAAATAATCTTCAAATTTGATTTAATTCTTGAAAACATTTGTTTTTATCCCTTTTGACTTTTTAAATACTTCCCCCTCTACCTTAAAAGTATACTGCTTCGAGCGTAATCCTACTAAATGACTCATTATTTTGGAATTGTTTTTGTCTTTCATTAGTCCTGGGATCTTTTTATTTACTAACAGTATGCTCCACCGATTATTTTTAGGATAGTCGCTGGTATCGAATCTTACAATAGCTTTTTTTTAATTACCTCTTCATATGCGTCATTACACTCTATTTCATATGTAAGACTATCGGTATCTGTATACAAAAGCTTACATTCATCAAACATAAACTTTTCTAACATATAATCATAATAAAATTCATACACGCAAATTTTTGATATATCTAAAATTGCCATTCCTACAAATAAAGGTTTATTGAATTTGATTCTAGATTTCTTAAGTTCTACAGCCATAAGAGATTCAAAATATAGTAGGACTATAAAATTTTGGACTAGAAATTAAATTTTTTGCGCCCATTCGAAAATTCCAATCCCTTACTAATTTTACTACCCTTTGCTTCCTCAAATTCTGCATAGTCTTGCCAAATACGGCACTCTTCATCAGGTTGTATAGATTTTTCTCAAATTCGGTTGTTGCTCGAGATCTCAATAAAGTATTAAGCTCTATATACGATTTTAACCATGGACTTTGCTTAAATTTTAATACGCGATGTATTTTTGTTAAGATTAATCCGTGAGCCGAAGCTTGTTTCAAATTTTGATAATGGATAATGTATTTCTCCTTATTACAAAGGGTAGTCATTAATTTAGGCAATTTTGAACCGGGTGGAGGACGATGTTTAGCACAAAAAGGTAGATCTTTATGTTGATCAGGAATATGTTGAGGGTACTCAAGATCAACCTCCAACATATACCCCTCAGGTGCATCATTAGGGATTTGGGTGACATCAATGTTGGTATCTACCCATTCGAAACCTCCGTACGGTTGAGACATAGCCCACCCGTAGAGATTATTAACATCAAAGTACATTGATTTCGTAGAATTAAAATCAGACATATATTTATTGTTTGCTTCACCATACCAATTACAGCACTGTGATATTCCTCCTCGTATACCACCCTCAAAAAATAATAACATGTCGACATCCTGTATTGTTTCTAATGCACATTTTGTATATTTAAGCATACAATCCCAAGTATAAACTGGAACTGTATAATAATGAGCGGGGTCTAAACCGTAAGTTTTAAAACATGTATCTCTAAACGTTTCAAACACTGAGGCGAGTAAAAGTATATCGGTTTTCATGTACAAATCGCTATAATCTCCAAGAGTTTTCAAATTGAATTTTTCCCGAACTAATTTTGCGTGGTTATAATCTGTATCAGTAATATGTTGATCCATAAATTTATTATAGAAACTATTTTGATTTGGAAATTTTGTCTCTTCTAATCTTTCAATGTTAGTTAAATAATTATAAAAGAAAACACCCTTTCTAGTCAATAGCTTAAATTTTTCCTCATCTAAATCGTGGAATTCATTTTTAAGATCAGTAAAATTTTCTGGTTTCAAAGCTGCTGATAGTTTATCAAGCGAACATCCCATAAAACGAAATGTATCTTAAATTTTTATTACCCCCAACACGATTTAATATTAAAGAAAAAATTTTAGAGGAACAGTTATTCATAAGAACCAACAGAATTTTTGGAAACAAGGAAGAAAAGGCTTTGTATGTATAATCATTGTAAATCTTAAACAAAATAGTTTCATCACTGTTTTTTAGGTTTGAAATACAGAAAATTGATGTTGATGCTGAAGAAAGAATCATAAATGAGACAACAAAAAATGATCCAAAAGAAAATGATAAAAAGGGAATCAAAAGAAAGATGCCCCAAAATAATTTGAATAATTATTTTAAAAAAGTTTAAAATAAATTATTGTTTTTCATTTCAAAACTGTACGGAATATATAATTACATAATATATATTTTCTTTCTAATATGCCTTAAATACGTTCATACTATTGGGCATCTTATCCTGTCAGATTGTACAGGGTTATACATTATAAATTACCCACCCCTTATTATCGTTATTATTGCCTATAGAAACAGTCACAAATAAAAGTTGAGTGGTTATAACTATTTTTTGTTAAAATGCTATCAAATGTATAGTAGCGTGCAGATTTCAGGGGATACAAATAATACATTTTTTAAATGGGATACCCTGTATATTTTTACATTTTTATAATCCTTTTGATGAGCTGATTTCAACGATGTATCATACTTTATGTCTAATCTGGATAATAAAGGATCTATAGCCACATGAAAAATCACATTTTTGGAAATTGGAAATCTCATCTGACTTTTGAGTTTTGAGTAAAAAAAAAATGTGATTTTTCAGGTGGCTGTAGATGTTTAATATCCAGATTAGACATCAAGTGTGATCTATCGTTGAAATCAGCTCGTTGAGAGGATTATAAAAATGTAAAAATATACAAGTTATCCTCGAAAATCTGCACGCTACTGTACATTTGATAGAATTTTAACAAAAAACAGTTATAACCACACAACTTTTATTTGAAACTTTTTTTTTTCAATATGCAATAACGATAATAAGGGGTGGGTAATTTATAATGAATAACCCTGTACATACCTACTATAAAAAAATCAATCGAACCGAAATAACTGAACCGAACCGAAAAAAATTTGGTAGAACCGGACCGAACCGAAATTTTTTTTTGAGAACCGGAACCGTACCGGACCGGATTTTTTTAAATGTGATAAGAACCGGAACCGAACCGTCAATTTCATTTCGGTCCGGGTCCCTGATCATGTATGCTTCCGAATCTAATTATCAATTTCATCTATGTGTCTATTACGGACTATGACTTGCATACAAATGGTTGATACAAGGAAATGTTGGAAAAAATACTCTTTTTTTTTCTATAAATATGAACCATAAATAAATTAGAATCTACAAAAAAATATTTTATTTTAATGCAGAAAACAAATAATAAACAAACAATGACTGCACCAGTCGAAGGAAGACAAGTGTTAAATTTTAGGATTTTTTTATGTCGGATATTCATTGCTAATTTGTGATGTCAAAGAAGGCAGCAAAGCACCTAGGTAATTTTGAGTTGAAACTTATGCCATATTTTTAGGCTATTTTAAAGCTGTTTTTATGCTACTCGTTTTTTGCAAACACCAAGGTAGGGTAGACCGGGGATGAAAGTGCCATTTTTAGTAAAATGAGCTGTAAAAAATCTTTGGCAAATTACTTTTTTATTATTTTTTGTCCTTTTAATAGCTTTAACTTTAAGTTATCAAAAATTACATGAGACAAATGCGTAACATGATAAAAAAAGCCGGCAATATAATTTTTTATGGTTTCTGGTAAATGGTACTTTTTACCCCATACATGGGGTAAAAAGTACCGCCCATGGGGGTAAGTTGTGCCATGATAGGATAGGGTAGAAAATAAGTAGGTAAAGCTGCGTTTTAATGCGTTCGAATAGTTTTATCGGTTAAATAGTTACAGTTTAATCGTTATAATGTTAAAGTTTTCAAGATTACAATGTAACTTTTAATGATGAAATAGTTGACCCTCTAAGAAATATTTTTATCGTATTAATTGATCTTAAACGGAACTTGTATAAAAATAAAATTATAACTGTTTTAAATTTAAAAGACTATTTGGTTACCTACTAAATAATATATGAATACCGGGTAGGTATGTAAAATTAGTACATTCACTTTGTTGTTCTTAAAATAAACTTATATAAGAATTAAATAATAATCGTTTCAGCTTTAAAAGAGTACCTATTAGTGGTTTAAAGGGTTTTTTAGGAAATATACGTTGGCATTTGTCTCCTTTTACGTAATATAGCCATGCAAAGTTTCCCAATTTTATTTCGTAGTTTATTTTTAGCGAGAAAAATATATCTTTAGGTAAAGGTTATACGTGTTCCTCTGGAGTCGCTTTTCCAAAATTTAATTTTTTTTTTGAAAAATCTTTTATAGAAATAAATATGAAATGTATTGCCGTAAAAACCAAATCAAACTTCAGAAAAGTGGCTTCATAGCACGTTCCAATCTTTATCTATATGTACGTACGTATTTATTTCTCCAAAAATAAATAAAAATAGTGGGATACTACAAGTTTGAATAGCCTGCATTTCGTCTGACAAAGTAAATTATTTTCTAAATAATGCAAGTCTTCAAAATTCTTCCTTCTCCTCCCCCGTCATTGATGTAAATAAATCAGTCACGACGTCGGGCTGCTTAGCAAATTAAAAATTATAAAATCGCACATGGGGTACAGTGACACCCTATTTTTCAAAATAAGGTGCTTTATAAATTAAAAAAGACTTCCTCCCGTCTAAAGTGAACATGAGCATAAATAAAAGTCTCCTGGAGGTCATTATAGATCAACTAGATGGATATAAGACCGAATGAAATGATTTAAAATTAAAACACGTACATATGGAAATTAACATTTAATATTTTGAAAATATTTCAAAAGTGCAATAAATAAGTACAATAAACAAAATAAATAAGTAGGTACAATAAAAAAACAAATAAGTACACCAAACAAACTAAATATTGTCAGTTTGTGTCAAGCCTCTAGGTCTTTACAAATACATACCATACATTCTTTATAGTAGAGGAGACCGTGGGAGGTTGACCTTCATCCATCTGATAACCAGATGAGACATTTTTTTTATGATATTTTATTGATTTATTAACACTCCTACGGGAACTTGCCATTCGAAAAGTGATCATGGCTATTTTTAATTAAATAAATTTTATTAAATTTTTTTATAACCTTCACTCTTTTGATGACCGAACAAATTTAATTTTAACATAGTGAATATGCCTCGGTAGGTTTATTTACTTATTTCTGTTCATGGCTACCTAGCAAGCAGGTATGAACAGGTATATCAATATAAGTAATTACACCAATATGTCAACTAATAAAAATTGATATCAGAAAAAAGATAATTTAATTACGAAAATTAACCGTATAGGCTTGCCTGCAAAAAACTATTGATATATTGTCTATAACATTTGCCAAGTCATTCATGTACAGAATAAATAGAGTGATACCGATTTGCAGAAGTAAACAAACACTTTATTTCAGTGTAAAATCAAATATTTTATTTGCCTCTAATATTTATCAGCATAGCCATGGCCGTTTACATTGTCATTCTAAAATGTAATGTTATAATATCTCCTTTTTTTATTAATAATAATTATTTACAAAGTTTGTATAAACCACGTCAGCAAAATCGAACACGCCTCCTGTTACTCGCTTCACTAGTTCAGCTCATAATCTCAGACTGGTTTGTTAAAGAATCACTTTGCTGACTTAAATACATAAATAACTGTTATAGCAAAACAAATTTGGAATCTCATGATAGAAATAGAACTTCCATATTAAAATAGTAGTTTGTGCAACAAGAGTGAATATTATAGCCATGGTCAATCCACTTGAGTTGTACAGTATATTTTGTTATTAAAAGAAAATAACTAATTTTAAAATAATTTAAGACTATTACTGATTTATAAAATAAAATATTGAAAAAAAAATTTTAGTTAATCCCCCGCCCAGATTTAAATCCGGAACTCTCGCGTGGAAGCCAGATGCTGTAGCCTTAGCTCCACCTTCACATTTGTGATTTCAGTTTTAATACTACTATTTAAATTAGTTTTATATGGTTTGATTCAAATTTTAATTTTTTTTCTTTTTTTTTTAAATATGAACCAAATAAATAAAAAAATGCAATTATTTATCGATTCTACACACAAATAACTCATTTTAAGTTTATATTTAATTTTAGTATCTAAAAAATATACTGCCAATTAAAAATAATAATAGTAAAGTGTCCAAAATATAAAATATGATTGGTGGATTTCATTTGTTTGCAACGTTCTTACTACCTAGAACAAATATAAAATACATTGGTTCAGTTGAACGCAATAGCATACATTGACAGAGGTTCTGGAAATAAAAGCAGTGATGAAGAAAAGAAATACAGTAGTAAAAACACTGTTAAACAAGTTTTCACAATATCTCAAGAAAGGGAGCTTGTGGAATAATATATCACGAAAAAATCCAAATAAATTACGGATTATCCAATCAAGTACGAAAATTGACCTACGAATATTCACAAATGCTGACACCAGGATGGCTTAAAGGTTTCATGTCCAGAAATCAACAGTTATATTTAAGAAAACCGGAGAGTACCAGCCTCAACAGGGCAATGGCATTAAATAAAGTCAGAGTGGAGGAATTTTTTTTCTAATTATGTTAGAGTCCTAGAAAGATATGAATTCAAACCAGAGCAAATATATCGATCGTTGTCAAAATTAAAATTATAACCAACAAATTTACATTTATACGAAATGTCGACTATTAGGAAAGAAAGAAAATTATTATGTACAGGTAGTAGACAGCTATGAAAATGACTTCCTATTCGGTGGGGTTATCTAATTGTCTGTACTCTGTTGCTAGCACGCAAACGGTGAAGTGGAGAAGCCCTATTCAATATGGAGAGGTGGAGAGAACTTGCACACAGTCCTTAGAAGTATTCCTCTAATAAAAGCGTTTGCACAGAATTGTAAATCTGAACGAGCGAAGGAAGGAACGCACGAATGAAAGGAGCGAACCAAGGAGGTCTGAAAAACATTGACGATTGTAACGATTATGTATACAGAAGGCTGTTGGGTATATAGGTAAGTGAACTAATAATTCATTTTGAAAAACTCACCCTTGATGGTATGTGACCTTTTAGTTATTAATTTATTAAATTCACTCTTTTAGCCCGATACTATATCCACCAAAGATCACTAACAATATATCGGACTAAAGGAATCTATGGTTTTTGCACAAGAATAAATCCTAGCAAATCCTAGCTGAAATCTTGGCACATGCCACAATTAGAATCCAAGCAAAAACTGGGCCAGGAAGGAAGTTCTACAAAATGGGCAACAAAAGTCAATGTCTTAGCAAGAAGGCCCTGACTACAAAAGGGTAATAGGATAATTTCTGGTAAGACTGTGGTCAATATTTATAAATTTAGAAGAATCTGACAACTGAAGGAGTTAAAATAGACATGTAAACAATAACAATAAAAATAAAGCTTTTTAGTAATTAAATGAGCTAGAGTTATTGTTCAAAGTAGCGAAATATATTTACTTACATTTTAAATTATTTATTAAGGTATTAATTATAATTGAATATACTCCAGGTGAGATTATACTTTATTACAAAATATTATTTATATTATATTTTACTACAAAATATGTTTGATAAAAATGGATATTTTATGAATTTATTTAATGGATCCATTTTATTGATTTATATACATTTATGTACCACACAATCTTAAATCTAAAGTTAACTAAAGCGATTAGCATAGGTTATAGTAGAATAGGTAAGTAATAGAGTAGTTTAGTAATTAGAGTAGCTTAGGGTAAGTTAGAATCAAATAGAAGTAGAATAGTGTACATAGTTAAGCATAGAATAGATTAGAAGTAGAATAGTGTAAATAGTTAAGTGTAGAATAGGAATAGGTATGATAGATTAGACTAATTTAGGATAGGGTAGGATAGACATTAGAAAAAGAATAATTGAGATTAGTTTAGGATAGTTTAGAATAGAAAATCCTAGTTTAGAGTAGTGTAAGTTTAGAATAATTTACAATAGGGTAGGCTAGGAAATAGGATAGGTTAGAATAATGAAAACTAGGGTAATTTAGACTAGTCTAGGTTTAGATAGAATAAAACCCGTAACAAATTATATCTACAAAAAGGGCATTTTATTCAGCTTTGCTCGAAATTTGATTTTGGTAGACAGCAATAAAAACATTAAACCTTAAGTTTTTTTTTCTAAAAATCAAAAAATAAAATAAAAATAACTTTTGAAATAAATATAAATTCTTGAAAACCTACACTTTACAGATTAAAAAAAATAACTGTATAAAAAGGATTAAACACATAAACAATTAACTTAAAAATATCATCAAAGTTTAAATTGCACAATAAGAAAACTTAAATGAGGAGCTTAGGAGCAAAACCAAATAAATCCACTATAAACGATTATTGGGAAAACACGATTTTCCAATTGCACATAAAGTACTGGTTTTTTCGTTTGTTTTGTTAAAAAAATACCATTGGTACGTCATTAATAATAATAATATATCCTTCGCAATTATAATTTTGAAAAAAGATTTTTATTAAAAATATGACAAAAAAATTGATTTATTTAATTTTACTCAAACTATAGCGAATGTCTGTGTGTTATTTACACCATTTACTAGTGGATTTATTGGGTTTTGCACAAAAACATCAATTTCTACCCCGAATTTTACAAAGATTTTCTTCAGACAAAGTAAGTTGAAATTCGCCGCTAAATTAATTTTCATAAAAAGTGGATTTGTTCGGTTTTGCCACAAGGGTAAGTAGTACTTGCTGTTATATTGGGCACATTTCAAAGAACACAAATGACAAAGAATAGGAAATCAACGTCTTAAAACGAAAAAATAAATCAAACACATTTATATTTCCTCAGGTAAAAGATATTAGAAGTGTATAAAAATGACAATCAATCACATTGATGTCACAAGCAAATAAACCGTCAATAGTTAGGACGTCATCCTTGTACATTTTTAATTATAATTTTAAAGGACTCAATGTTAGATATTTCTGATATTTTTCCAGTTTTTTTATTCGTAATTACATTAATATTTGTGACTACTTTGTATTTTTATAAATTTTTTTGCTTAATAAAATATTTGATTTTTCGTTTGCACCTATATTATTCAATTTTCATTGGATGAGAATGTATCCCACCCGATGGCCGAAATTACCTCACTGGTCGGGTACATATACCTATTTGCAGGTGTTTTTTTTTTTTTTATTTATTAAAGAAATATCTAATAGCTTTATGTTTAATAACAAAATCATTTTTCTGCAAAAGTATAATGAAAAATTAAATAAATGTGAATATTTTACAAGTTGCGTTTCATTTAAGCATTCATTCCATTTGTTAAATGTCGACCCAATAACAAAACACACCACCACTTAGATTAAAATAGCATCTAAATGATTTTATTTGCCTAATTTAACTGTAAAATTATTTAAAATTAAAAAAAAACAAATTTTGTAATCCTGAATACTCTTTAACGTTTTACATATCTTTTTTCTCACGTGACAGCAATCAACATTCTGATTGATGACAACAGCTTTTTCAAGATCAACATTATTTTAAAAACCAAAAAATCGGTTAAAGTATTTTGCCCAGAACTTCTCTCGATGTAAAAATTGTAAAACTTGAAACGCCTAAGTACCTACTTAAATTTAATATTAAAACAACCAAACCAAAATCCCTTTTTCACATTTCTCTCTATTGATTTTCCTCTTGATCCCACCCGAAATATAACTTCGCGTTCGCTCGGTATTCTTCGTTAAGTTCACCGTTATTAAACAATAATGATTGGCTGCTTTTAAAATGGTCCTTTTACACAAAACGAAAGGACAATTTTAATTATTTCCATTCGAGGAGGATCTTTTTTTTTTTACTAAATGTGATTCCTTTCAACGCCATTTTGAATTCTTAAAAACTTATTTAAGATGTTATCTTTGGCTTCCTTCAAATATCAATTTTAGTCGAAATCTACAATTTTTAAAAATATTTAAAAAACTGATCACCCTGTATATACCTAACTGATCGAAAGTATAACTGGTTTTGAGCCAGAAAAAACCTTATCTGCATACAAAATTTAAATTTTCTCTATTAAGCCGTTTTTGAGCTATCGTGCTAACAGACATACAGACAGACGACGTACAGACCGACGAAATGGGGAAACATGTTTTCCGTAATCTAAAGACCTTAAAATGTGAAAATCTGTAATAATATCGGAAGGTGACTTTGTCAATTACAATACTTTCCTTTTATAAAAGGAAGTAAAAACATAAATTTTGTAATAACCATACTAATTTTTGTCTTCAAATGGCTTTAAACCTCAATATTTTTTACTTTTAGATGTAATTTTTCTCATGTGACAGCAACCAACTGGTAACCAAAAACATGTCAATACTACCCCAGACCAATAGGGAAGAGGTACTAAGGTAGTTGACATTTTAGCCAGAATTTAACAATGAAAGTATAGAAAGTAACGGGCCTGTGGTCTACAAAGGTAGGGATGAGAGATAATTTTATGTAAATTAAGAACTTACATCCTCATGCTCGCATGACGGAAAAGCTGCCCGTTAGCTGAAATCTGTTCCCGACTGATTGGATAAAAACAGAAGAAATAGAATGCACTACAAAATGTTGCGTTAAATTAATTTTACAATCGAATGATGTAAATCCACATTTAAAAATTTGGTTATTCGTGCTGGCTAGCCGACCGCCGGTGGTAGTTGAATTTAATAAAACAAAAACCGTCTTCCGGGGGCATGGTCTTTTCACATAACAAAGCCGCCGAAAATATAAACTGATTTGTTGAGGGCGGCAGGTTATCAGAGTATTGATAAGGCCGCCGGACGACGATCTACTGTATTTGAAACTGTAACGTTGTAATCGTCACTCCCTTTTAATAATTACAATATTTAATTAGTTCAAATATTCCAATATATTCTAATACTTTTTGAGTGCCCCTCGTATTTGGAAATATGGATATTATGTTAATTCGGGGAAATTATCTCTGTCTAGAGACATTCTATGGCTCAATCAATGGTAAGCCATCTCTAAAAATCAATAATTACTGTCAGAGGTTGTGCGCACGCCTGGCCACCTGTTGATGTGGAATACATCACGTTTCTCGTTTGCTTAATTCTTTTCAATTTTGCAGCCAAATGAACCGGTTGGTTTAGTTTAGTGCTTTGTTTAAGTGTTTCCGAACTAACTAAGGTAACAGAATCATTTTTTTTATAATGAATGGTAGAAATCAATTTTATTATGTGTGTATTTCCTGGTGAAATTATCTTTGAGTTATTTCATTCATTAATAGTGAGCTTTCCGCGTAATATAAGTTCCATGCAATGTACAAAATGGCTGCCATTAATTTTATATTTTTTTTCACTTATTTAAAAAAAAATCTTTCCATTCTTCATGTATTTTAATTTAAATACTATTGCAAATCTCTATTATTGTTGAAAACTTGAAATGTTCAATTTAAAAATGTTTAATTTAAATAGTAAGCTTTTATGGTTGACTCGTAGGCTGACCACATGTTTTTCTTTTTTGAAGCAATGGAGAGATACGGTTTTTTTGTTGTATTTGACACGTTTTTTCTTTCTTAAAAAATTAAGGAACTGGCCCTGATAACTAAGAACTCGTAGTATATAGAAAGTCATCGTAGGCTGAGCTACAGTTAAGCGAGCGACACAGACCAGTTCGACCGTTGAAATCCGGAAACACACAAGATAAGTGTCGGCCAGGACCACACAATTTTTGAGTCAAAGTTCATACTAGTCAATTTTAATTTTAAAAAAATAATAACTCATCTAGTCAAATAACATAATTTCCGTAAAATTTGTTAAAATCAATAAATTTCATTTTTCTTTCTTATTATTAACTATCACTCATTAATTAATTTATTTTAAATTAAAGCCGATTAATTGTTTTAAAATTTAAGTTCTTTTATTTTCCTTACTTTCAACTGACAAGTTAATGGCAAATTTACTTTTATTGTAGATCTAAAGGTATGGCGCCCAAATTAATTTAATTGAATTCTTTTAAGTCTTTTTAATTAAAGACCTTGCCATTGACTTGAAGGTAAATTCTAAACGAATCCCACTGACCCATTTTGATCTGAGCTAGGCCTGAGGCTTGTAAGAATTCTTATTATAAGGATTTTTACAATGAGACCCAGGTAAGGGTTAAAAAGTTAACGTATCATCTGGTGCCTAACGTTAAAATTGAACATAGCAAAATATGTTTTTAAAACATAACATTAAAACGTAACAAAACATTAAATGCCGCCGGAAAAAACTCGCGTATCAAAGACAACACCAATCATTTGTAATTGCTGTGGTGGGAGGTGTTTATGTGAATGCGTCTTCTTTGTTTTCATTTACGGCGTGACTAGCAGTAGTATTTTATAAACCTTAGAAGCAAATTTCACATACATGAACAAATAATAATAATAATAATAATAATAATAATAATAATAATAATGCCGTGACAACAAGAAGACGAAGTAACGACTTCTCGTAGAGTGGCGGCTTCGCCGCCACCATAAAATTTCAATCTATACCTGGCTACGCCGACCGGCATAAACACCAACGGCCTGGACACAGCGGCATTTTTCAATTCACTGATAGCATGCCGCCCTGATTAATAAATCAGTTTAGATTTGCGGCGGCTTTCCTGTATGAAGAAGACCGTGTGGCCGGAAGACGGTTTTTTTTTCAACAAATGCAAGCACCGCCGGCGGTCGATTAGCCAGTATGTTGTTCGTTACTGTGAAATAATAAATGTTGTTGTAAGTTCGATTTTTGATTAAATCCTTTAGAATAAATGTTACATTTAAATGGTTTTTCATTACTGTTATTTATTAAATGTTTTTGTAACTGTGATTTTTTATTAAATCCTTTGGAACAAATGTCGCATTTAAATGATTATTCATTACTGTGAATTATTAAATGTCTTCGTAAATAAGATGTTTGATTAAATCCTTTGGAACCAATATCACATTTAAATGATTTTTCATTACTGTGAATTATTAAATGTTGTTGTAAGCTAGATTTACAATTAAATCCTTTAGAACAAATGTCACATATAAATGATTTTTCATTGCTGTGAATTAATAAATGTTGTTGTAAATTACATTTGTGATTAAATCCTTTTGAACAAATGTCACATTTAAATGGTTTTTCATTGATGTGAATAATTAAATGCTTTTGAAAGTTAGATTTGTAATTAAATACTTTTGAACAAATGTCACATTTAAATGGGTTTTCATTGCTGTGAATTATTAAATGTTTTTGTAAGTTAGATTTTAGATTAAATCCTTTGAAACAAACGTCACATTTAAATGATTTTTTATTGCTGTGGGTTAATAAATGTTGTTGTAAGCTAGATTTACGATTAAATCCCTTAGAACAAATGTCACATATAAATGATTTTTCATTACTGTGAATTAATAAATGTTGTTATAAATTACATTTCTGATTAAATCCCTTTGAACAAATGTCACATTTAAATGGTTTTTCATTGGTGTGAATAATTAAATGCTTTTGTAAGTTAGATTTTAGATTAAATCCTTTAAAACAAACGTCACATTTAAATGATTTTTTATTGCTGTGAGTTAATAAATGTTGTTGAAAGCTAAATTTGTGATTAAATCCTTTTGAACAAATGTCACATTTAAATGGTTTTTCATTGGTGTGAATAATTAAATGCTTTTGTAAGTTAGATTTGTAATTAAATTCTTTTGAACAAATGTCACATGTAAATGGGTTTTTATTGCTGTGAATTATTAAATGTTTTTGTAAGTTAGATTTTAGATTAAATCCTTTGAAACAAACGTCGCATTTAAATGATTTTTTATTGCTGTGAGTTAATAAATGTTGTTGTAAGCTAAATTTGTGATTAAATCCTTTTGAACAAATGTCACATTTAAATGGTTTTTCATTATTGTAAATTATTAAATATGTCTGTATGCTGGAAACGTCATTGATTTTTAGAGAAACTTTTCTTGATCTATTTTTTACTACATGAATAAATTGGTGTCGAGAAAAATTCATCTTTGTCATAAATCTTCCACAAAATTCACAAACCACAAAGTTTTTCCCAAAATGTCCGTCGATATGTTTCGATCTTGATTTAGAAGAACGGAAATCTGCAAAGAAAAAATTATATTATACAATTTAAAAAAAAATAATTTAACAAATTACCAATATTTTATTAAGTAGTTTGTTCATATTGTATAATTGTCATATTTCAAATATTGCCCGCCAGTAGGTATATTAAAAAATATATAAAAATGGTACAACTGAATGTTCCAAGAGTTTGTCAAAAAACTATTAAATATGGCATAGTAGTCCTTGGAATTGATATTTTTTGCCTTATATTAAATGAGGTAGTTCTGATTTTTTATAAGTTGGTAGTAATGAGATGATAATGACAAATCCAAATTTTCCACCTCGAAAGCCCTTCGGATAATGGTTAAATACTAAAAAATTCTTTAAATTTTAGGAATTTTTCAGTTTTGTCAATTTTTACCACCAAGGACCTGTGTTACGGTAAAAGTTTCTATGAACATTTTTTAAGTAGACTAAATTGGCAATGAAATAAGAATAATTTGGTTTAAGTAAGCAAAATAGTTTATAAGATACGGCTATTTAAAAGTTTGCAAATTTTTAAAACAAAAAAGTATTACTTTTTTTAAATTTCAACAATTTTTACCCCTGAGGAGTGGGTTTATTGGAAAAGTTACTTTTTTTAGTTATTAAAGTCCACTAAATTCCCAACAAAATGAGACCAATTATGTCAACTTACATCTGATAGTTCTTGAAACACAGCTGTTCAAAGTTGTTGAGGTAAGTAAACAATTATGTACTAGGAGGGTTTGCAAAATAAAGTGAAATAAGCATTATATAGTATATTACATTACGAGTGTGGAAAGTGACATTTTTCACACGAGTGTGGAAAATCACTTTTCACACAAGTGATGTACAATATTTTTCCTACGACCACAAAATATTTTCATCAAAAAATGTAAAACCAGGTTATTATAATAATTAAAATGTATTTTAAAAAACAATCAACAACAATCGTATTTATTCAATTTTCATATATTTTAAACAAAAAAACAAAAAAAGTTCTGGCCCTCCGCCAGGATTCGAACGCGGTCGTTCGCCAGGTCTCTCAAATGGCAAATTTGATAGTTTGATGCTTTAACCAACTGAGCTAACAGGCCTTTCGTCAATTGAGTGATCTAATCGGTTATATGTTTAACCAGAATAAAAACCAAACAATTTTAGTTATTGTAAAATTATTTTAATAATAATTGTTAAAGATAAATATCTAGGATCTAATTTACAACAATTTCAATAATTTAACAATCATATTGATTTTAGTATTAATATGGACATTACATAGATCAAAATAGAAATTAGGTGTTTGACATTTTGTAACAACTACTGCGGAAAGTAACATATTCTCACTCGGGTGGAAAGTAAATTCTTATTCATACGCGTGTGATATAGGGCACTTTCCATAGGACTTTATAGTGTGATATGTGTCACTTTCCTAAGTGGTCGTAGGAAAATTTATTAAAATGAACATTTTACTAATTAAAACATTAATATGAAAAAGTAATGAAACACCTCTTGTATTTTATGTACAAAACAGTTAACAAAATACTTTTTACTAGCATTTTTTCAAAAAGTTTTAATGGACCAGGCTCGTCAAATCCACAGCACACCTTTTGGGGGCAGCTTGCTGAGCTAGACTTTCTTCATTGAACTGCTCCGGAAGGTCGAAATCATCATTTGATGGTGTGTTACCAATGAATGTCGTCACACATCAGGTCTGGTGTGTTCTCGCAAGATTGACCAGTGCAGTAGCTGCAAACACACGAGCATTTCAGTCCTGCAACCACAACTGCTGATGCAACCGTTTTTGCAGTTACAGAAAAACATATTTAGCAGAACTTCAGGAGCTGGTGGTGCCATCATCTGTTGAGGAACGAGGCCTTGTGTACTCCGCATCCAGCCCCAATCGAGAGGATTCTTCTCATTTCCTAGCCACTTCAGTACTTGAAACAAAATCAACAACATAATAAGGAACCATGTAAAAAAATGTGGTCTGAAGCAGAAAGAAATACAAACAAAAAACTTATTCTCACCTGATGGTATGTTAGTAGAGAGTGAAATCTTGCAGCATCCCTGGTTAGAGGCAATCTGGCGAGGTTCTTGTTGAGCTTAACTATTGCCCTAGTGAACAATAGGAAGCGAAGATTTTGCGATTATCTGTTAAAGTGAAACGAGAAAAGTCTGTCCTGCGTCGGCAACTTGCTCAGGTGTGGCATTGGAGCTTAAGAAAATTTCTGTGTCTTAATCGAAGCAAGGCTGTTTTATTATTGTCGATAGAAATTTCTTTTTTCCTTGGCCAAAAGTTGCTGATGTTGTATCACAACCGCTAAATACGTGAAGAACAGTGCTATTCCGGGTTCTGATAATTGCATAAAGGAATTTGTCGAGTAGGTGACAATTTGGTTTTTTCCTCTCCCACATTTTACAAATATAATGTTATTTGGTCTGTTTGTTGGAAGGATGTGGTCTCCTCTATCTCGTGATAAACCACAAAGTAAGACCAACAGATCTATATCCTCGCCGACGATCTTCGCTACTTCGTAAGAAGAGGATATAGAAATGGCTGTGGTTACTATTAACCTATCAGCATATTCCTCTGCCTGTAATGTTAGAATTTTGTTCTTCTTCAGGTGAACCTTCAGTATGTCGATGAATCTAACTTTATTTTTGTCATTCAATAGGAACTTGTCCTGAGCAACTGAAGCAATGGTTGTTTCATCAATTATAACACCCACGGGGTACTGACGTTAGCATGTTTGGTTGAATATCAAATCGGTGACACAAGTTTTTGTGGTCTTGTTTCTTCAGTGATATTAGTTGCAAATAAAAGTAAAAACAAATTCTGTTAATATATTTAATATATGTTATGTTACACATAAAAGTTAAAAAAAAACATACTTTCAGTAAAAATCTACCAGACAACTAAAAAAAATTGTAATTTATCTATTTTTTTTAAATTTTGCAAACTATCTAGCCTACTAAAACCAAATTACATAATTTACTCACTTCAACAACTTTGAACAGATGTGTCTCAGGAACTATCAGGTGTAAGTTGACAGTTTGTTAGTAACTTTTTCAATAAACTCACTACTTAGAGGTAAAAATTGTCGAAAACTAAAAAAAACTCGGATACTTCTTTTTTTTTAAATTTGCAAACATTTAAATAGTCATATGTTAAAAACTATTTGGCCTACCAAAACCAAATTATTCTCATTTAATTGCAAATTTAGTCTACTTAAAAAGTGTTCAAAATTACTTTTGCCTTCGTGGTAAAAATTGACAGAAACGGATAACACTTCTAAATTTAAATGAATTTTCAAGTATTTAACTGTGATCCGAAGGGCTTTCGAGGTGGAAATCTTGGATTTGTTCTTACCAATTTCATCACTACCAACTCATAAATCCTCCAATTTGATTCAGATTTTTTTTCAGAATCAATAGACTTCATCCTCTCATAAACCTTGATTTTTCCTCAAGAATTCAAGCTGATATCGTTTTTTTGTTTCTAAGTTGGGATTTTTTCAATATTTCAACCTCCCTTACACCCCTATTTTTACTTACATTTTTAATCAGAATCAACAGACTTCATATAGCTCGAATTTTAAATATTATTTCATGTTGATATCGCTTTTCATTTTTGATTTTATTGCATTTAAAATGACAAAAAAAAAGAGAAGCTTGGCTACGTTCCAGACTGTAACCAAGTCTAAATTTTTTGCTTTACCCATTTAGGTGAATATATCTTACAAAAGGCCATTAAGGAGTTTTTATCGAAATGCTACGAGCTGGATCATATATTTAACAATAATTACAATAGAGGCTTACTGAAAAAAAAAAAAAACTTTCTTAAAAATTTAAATCATTTAGCAAAAAATGTAAATTTACTTGATTGGTCTAAAAATCTCTTTTCTAGATGTAAAATTTATTTTAAAATAAGAATTCTTAATAAAAATATCAAAAAACCTCAACATACAAAAGCGGAAAATGTTGCAAATAAAATATAAATATAGAAAACTTTATATTTATACATCATAAGTACAATATGGAAAACTGTTTAAAAAATAAATCATAAAACTATTTTGCAAAATTAATTATAAAAAAATATTAAATCTAAATTTATTTAGCTATTTTGTACTCTGCAATTAAAACTATTATAAAAGGCTAAATTGATTTATTACAATAGTAATTATAAATTATTTGTTTATAAGTGACTTTTTAAACAGACAAAAATATCTTAAATACAATGTAAATAAATTAAAACTGTATAATGTATACATTTATTTTATTTTATTAAATAAATGAATTATATTGTGTAAACTTGTTTTTATTCTACTTATTTAAATAATATATAAAACAATTGTAACAAATATTTCAGTAATTGAAGACATCGGTGCAATAACCAGGTAAGTCACATTTTCGAAATTGTTGGGAAATTAAAAAAAACTAATTATTTCATTTCGAAATGAAAGGAAAGAAACCATTTTTTTTGAGGTGGTTAAAAAAATTAATGAAAATAAAATAACAAGGCTTTGCCAAGAAAATTAAATACAGAACTACCCCATTTTTTTTTTTTTGAAAATTTGGACTTACCTGGTTGTTGCCCCGAACATGTACAAAAAAGAACTCTAAAAAATGCTTAAACAGTTTTATTAAGAAAACGTGAACAAACTAAGAGAACTTAACTATAAACTAAACCTGAAATCGACGTGTGTATTACATAAATGAAGAATCCGAGTCATAAACATCTTCAGCTGCATTGTTAACCTCTTGCATAACTTCATTATTTTCGGTTTCTCCAAAGATCATTCGGTAAAACCAGAGATCGGCAGCTGGTACGTATTTGGATGATAGAAGTTTAACATCAGCAACTTTTTTCTCCTTCAGAGGCAAAGGATAGGGTTGTATCATTCGTGAATTTGGAAGAGACAATGGCACATTTTCTTTTTGGATGTAAAATCTTGTAAACATTGGAAGTGATGAAGAACGGCTGCATTCAACATAATTAATATTTTTCTGATACCGAAACAATCTGTACGTAGAAATACTAAACTTAATTTTTTCTTTATTGATAAAAGTAGTTTTAAAAAAAGGTTTTAAATATGTTGTAAAATCCATGATCATGTCTTGATTGACGTCTATAACTTTAAACTTTTTTGAAGTTGAACGTACTAGATCTTTCCACTCATCAGGAATATGTACCCTTTCTTTGCGTCTTTTAGCTTTCTCGATCAATGCAAATGATCTGTCACACGGCAGGAAGCTGTGCCCTGGTTCTGGGTATTGGTGGATAATATTCAGAATGCCCTTCTGGTTTATGTTCGTCAGAGTATACATGTATTTTACTAACGTTTGGTTCTTATTCTGGGCGAAGGCATTGTCGGAAAATAGATACAATGTTTGTACAGTCTCAGGCAGGTAAGTATTTAAATAATGATGCAACAAGCTAATTACCTCATTACTTCCCTTTTTCGACGTGACTTCGTCATACATGTAAAAAACAGAAGTTCCACTTTTTGCAGAGTGTACGCAAAAGTTATACACCCAGAGTTGTCGCTTGTAAAAGACATCGCCAGCGGGAATGTGGGGCAATGGCAAATTTTGTTCATAGTCAAAACATAACACTTCAACAGAGGGGTCATTTAAGGCTAATGCTGACTTTTCTTTTAATGAAGTATAGAACACTTCAGATTTACGTATGTGTACCTCTTTCTCAACTCGCAAGGAGGCTTTATTTTCAATGTCCTGCTCTGCATTGATCATGTTTTGTAGACGGTCACATGTTTGACACGTATCAGACCTTGGTGAGCCAAAACTTATATTAAAGTTGTGTAAAAAGTAACGATGAAAATAATCGTAAGTTACCTGTGGTTTGCTTTCTTTGCTTTCTTGCATTTCTGCAAAGATTTCGGGCTCATATTTTTCTAAAAATAATTTATACATTTTAGTAACATTTAACTCTGCCGGCAAGTAGTATCGTCCATCGTTTTTTTCCCTGCTATAATGGGAAGATCGTCTGGGAAAACTTCTTATATGATCGTCTATAGTTCTAACAATATTTTCTGGGATCTTGTTTGGCCTGTTTAAATGTCTTCCTCGCATGTCCGGTTGAGGCATAATATTGGATTTTAGGGATTTAGCAATGTTTTCTACTCTAAATTTTGTTATACCGTGTATAGCCCACATTGCATTTTTGCAAACTGGATACTCTTGTCCATTAACCCTTACCTAAAAAAGGATAGCATAACAACTTATAATAGATGCTTAAGGCATATAAATGACTTACTTTATATTTAAAAGAAATTTCTTTTTCTTTTACCGTTTCAGCCCTGCTTCGTTTTCTAGCAACATTATGAGGAATAATCAATCCAGCCAAGTAAATATCTTGCTTCTGCTTATCGCCAATTTTATTAAATTCTTTGAAAACCCTTCGAATTTTATCATCACCAATGAGCTCGAAACATTTCAATCTGCATTTACATTTTTCTCCAATAGTTCTTGCTGGTACTTCGGTTCCTTTGGCAGACCTTTAATAATCAATAAATACAAAATATTAATACCTATTTTATTTGCTTTCAAAAAAGATACGTAATCGGCTAATCGCTTCACTTTGGCCGATCATACGCACTTTCTTACGCCTGTTTTGTTGAATAAAAATGAAACTTACGTATATATTTCTCCTTTTGCTTTCATACTTTTTCTTATATTTCTTTGCCATTGTTCTGGGCAGCGAGTGCGTTTTTTTCCTTTTTTAGGAGGAGTATCTTTACTTCTCTTTTTCACGATCTTTTTGGTTTTTGATTTAGAGTTCAATAAAAAACTGTTATTAATCCCACTGGGCCCAGGTCTGTCCTCTTCACTCGGTATATATTCGCTTCCTGACGAGTGAAAGTGTTCTGATTCTGACGACGACATTTTCGCGCCAAAAATTACCCGCTCAACACCTACTTAAGACCACTACTTCTTGCATACTAAACGGTGCCAGGTGCCACTGTCAGTACTTTGGCGGGTGCCGCCCAGTTAAGTCCCCCACCACCATAACGAGTTCGGTGCAACAACCAGGTATCTCCTGGACTTACCTGATTCTTGCTACCAATACTCGATCAGGTATGTGATCATCCGTTCTGTTGTCCATTTAAAGCGTTGGACTTACCTGATTTTACCAACCAATGATTCGCAATAATATAAAGTCCGAGAATATGCTTAAATGTAAATATTGATAAATAAAGTTTTTGCACCGAAGGCTTCAATTTGCAAACAAAAATAAAATGAAAAGCTATAGAACGCCCCCGTATATTAAATTACCAATACTTTTGTCACGCAATGACGGCATGCGCGACTTAATGCAAACTTTGTACCCCAAGTGAGCTTATCTGTTCGTCCCTGTATCATGGGACATACCTTTTGATTTCAATATGTTGTTCAAGGTATTGTATCAATAGTATTTAAGGGTGATTTACAGCCCGGCATATATTCTGAAATATACATTAGGTTGAGCACATAAATGTTATAAATTTTATTAAAAAAAAAAGCATTTCATTCCAATTTAAATAGGCAAAGATATTTTAAGTGTTTAATATAAGGGTTGGACTTGAGGGGTATTTCAAGCCCGGCAAAATATTCTGAGATATACTTCAAATAGAATACACAAATAGAAGCTAATTTGTTTATAAAAAAATTAATTTAATTGCATTTGAAGCCAGTTAATATTTTTTATGTTTACTATAAGGGGTTGATTTGAGGGTGGTTTACAGCCCGGCAAAATATTCTGAGATATACATCAAATAGAAAACATAAATATAAAATAATTTAAAAAAAAATTATTTACTTGCATTTTAAGCCAGTAAATATTTTGTAAATGTTTAATATAAGGGGTGATTTAAGGAGGATTTATAGCCGGGCAAAATATTTTGAGATATGCATTAGGTTAAGCACATAAATATTATTAAATTTATATAAAAAAGTTTCATTTCATTCCAATTTAAGCAGGCAAAGATTTTTTAAGTGTTTAATATAAAGGATTGGTTTGAGGGTAAATATTTTTTTTTAATTTAGATACATACGATTTATTACAGTTTGTGTACAATAAATTAATTGTTCGCAGCCCAGCCATGGATTGATTACCGCTGGCGCTTTGGTTCCCGCCGTCAAACTCATAACTGGAACTCGTGACTGTTGTCACACCGATTAAAGCGGGGTGTTTTAACCGGTGTGGGTATCATTTAATAATAGCCATTTTTTTAGTAAACTTTTATAATATTTGAAAAGCCTAAAAATAGCTTAAAAATGTGGTGTGGTTGTTTTTAGAAAAAAGCTTTAAAAAAAACGAGGTGTTCAAGTGGATTCGTTCGAAGCTGAATTCAAATCTAACAAAGTACTCTAAGGGTGTACCAATAAAAACTCCCAGGCCGGATATTTTGGTAAGTAATAGGGATATTTTAATTCTGTAAAAGCCAATTCATAGAATGCTAAGAGAGCTTCAGTTTTAGATATAAATGAATTTTAAATAGGTCAATATGTAGATGGCGCTGCGCTCAATATATTTTTTTTCGATGGGAGGATCTTTCTTATATAACGCATCTTGTAAAAAATGCATTTTTAAACAGATTTTGTTTTATAAACTAATTTTTAAATCTAGCCGTTTTTGATATATACAGAGTGGGTTACTCAAAATAGTTTCATCCTGTTTTTCGGCATTAATTATTGGATTTTTAGAAAATGCTAAAACACGTCGATTTTTATTCCCGATTGAACACATTTTTACAATACAGACATCTGTCATATGTTAACCCCCTCCCTTCTACTTCTCCGACCCCTTAATTTTAAATAAGAAATGTATCATATATGGTACATCATTGAAAAGGTAATTTTATGAGGAAGTCAGAAATATGAATGTTTATTGCGATATTTTTAATTCCAGTGCCCTCTATACGGATACAACACCTGTAATGTATTATAAAGTGTTACACTTCATTTGAACGCTAATTTAATTACTTATTCAATGCACCACATAACATTATTATAAATATTTCCATATTGCACTTGCAATAAAATAAAATTAGCAATAATGTTTAAAATAATGCATGACTAATTTTCAAACTATTGCAAGTGCAATATGGAGGTGCATTGAATTGGTAATTAAATTTGCTATCAAATAAGGTGTCACACTTTATATTACGTACAGTTTTTTTATTCCGATAGAGGGCGGTACAATTAAAAGTATCGCAATGAACAGTCATATTAGTAAATTCCCTATAAAATTACCTTTTTAATGATATACTATACACTGTAGTATCACGCTCTATAATACGTAGTAGTTTTTATCCTGCTAGAGGGCAATACAATTTAAGTAACGCAATATACAGATATATTTCTGAATTTTCCATTAAATTACCTTTTCAACGATGCATTACCTATTTAAAATTAAGATGTTGGAGAAGTGCAAGGGAGGGGGTTAATACATGACAGATGTCTGTATTGTAAAAATGTTTTTAATTTGGAATAAAAATCGACGTGTTTTAGCATTTTCTTAAAATCTAATGTTTAATGCTGAAAAACAGTATGAAACTGTTTTGAGTGACCCACTCTGTATATTAAAAATGGCTAAATTTATCGAATTAGTTTATAAAACAAAATCTGCTTAACAATGCATTTTTTACAAGATGCGTTATATAAGAAAGATCCTCCTATCGAAAAAAATATATTGAGCGCAGCGCCATCTACATATTGACCTATTTAAAATTAATTTATATCTAAAACTAAAGCTCTCTTAGCGCTCTATGAACTGGCTTTTACAAAATTAAAATATCTCTATTACTTATCAAAATATACGGCCTGGGAGTTTATTGGTACACCCTGTAGACCTATTTTTAAAAAAATACTAAAAATGCGGCATAAGTAGTTGTTTTTAGAAAAATAAAATGAACAAACTGAGGTGCTTTGCTGACTTCGTTCAAATAGAGCATCTTGTATTATTTAAAAATAGCAATTTTTTAGTAAAGTTTTATACAATTTTAAGAGCCTAAAAATGTCCTAAAAATGTGACATATTTGTTTTTAGAAAAAAGCTTTAAAACACTGAGGTGCTTTGCTGGATTCATTCGAAGCTAGCAAAGTACCATCTAGGTTATAAAAAAAATATATCATATTTTAAGAGCCTAAAAATACGATGTTGTTTTTGGTAAAAAATTTAAAAAACAGGTGTGCTGCTGACTTTGTTCAATTTTTGTAAAAAAACTAGGATCATAAAATTTTTTGAATAAGGTATAGCCTTAAAATAGCCTAAAAATATGACATAGGTTTTAAGTCAAAATTCCATAGGTGCTCTGCTGCTTTCTTTGGTATCAATATCTTGCCTTTGTTACTTAGGAACAAACTATTTAAACTAGTGAACCATTTAATAAATAGGTGTATTTTCCTTATATTCTTAAGTAAATAATGACCTTATGTGATCTTAATTTTAAGCTAAGTATGTGCAATTAAGCAACCAGCACACACAGATTTCTAAAATCCATCGTGCTGATAAAACATTAGTATAGAGATAGTTTAATATTTTAAGATGTTCCTAATGTAGTTTTAAGACAAATTGTAACTCATTTTCCTATATTAATAAATTTATTGATTGATTGAAATGTTTAAAACCAAGTTTAAAAATTCAGACTTTACAAAAAAGATTTAAATCACGGTGGAATCTCACCCATAAGAGTAGCTACCTTGTTAAAAATATAGATAATAAATTAAATTATAAACTAGACATTTAAATTAAGTGTAAAGGTTAAAGAAAAGGTCCTTTATTTCTCACAAGTCAATTTATTGGCGACCGGTTTCACATGACTTTTTTAACTCGTTCTGTTAAACTTTTTGTAGCGCTTCCTTTATGGAATTAGTCAAGGTGTGCCTGATGATGAAGTGACAACTTCGAAACCGGTCGCCGTTGTGTCACAACAGCTTTTTTGTTATACCTGTCTCGATTTCGTTTCGAGGTCTGAACGTGAGTAATAATCGTTCCTCCATGAATGTGAGAAAAATGTGCGTTAATTTAAAATTAATTTTCGGCCTCTACAAGTAATAGGTGCAACTTGATAGTGTGACTATCTGTTGATACATGGCACCAATATTGCATTTCACGAATTATGGTCATCTTCCATCCAATATATTATCGGACATTTGTTTTTAAAGGTTTTTTTTATTGTTGTTTCTGTATTTATACTTTTGTTGAATCAAGAATATTCTTACATCTTTTTTGAATGATTTCCAATCGTTTGGCACTATTTAGTGTTTAATTCGGTCCGATCACAACTATTATAGTGAGAATAATTACTTGGTAGCTACAGAGACAACTCAGCATGCATCCGATGTGGATTCTCAAACGCAGCAATTTTTCATTAATATCAGACAAGTAATTAATATACATACCGTTAAAAATTACCCTAAAAATTGATAAAAATATCTATTTTCTGAAGGAAGGAAATCAGATCCCAATTTAATTTTACATTTAAAAAATCATAAATACCTACGCTATAGGTAAACATTTATTCGGGTCCGTTGAACAGGGTAAAATTACCCCATAAAATTCATAAAATAATTATCCTGTAAGGTGTTTAATATTTAAAAAATAAATAGTAAACTTACTAACATACATTATAAGCACAAATCCCTTATTTGGACTCGTCAGACAGGGTAAAATAAATCAATAAAATTTACAAAATTATTACACCCTATATATGAATGCGATACATTTTCTACTTACTTTTACATTAAAAATAATTAATGAACTAAACAATAAAGGATAAAAGCAAAAATCCCTTCGGATTCGTCTAACAAGGTGAAATTACCTATTAAAATTTAAAATAAATAAGTACTTCTACCTATTTCTTATTTCTACTTAATGCTTAGGTACATTCATAAAATAAAAAACATAAACAGTAAAATAAATCCCTTCGGGTCCGTCAAACAGGGTGACACTTATAACTAAAAATAAATATTTACCCCATGAAGTGAAAATTCCTTCGGACCAACTTTCTTTCACAATCAGTGGCGGCTCGTGAGCACTAGCGGCAGTGGGGCACACACTGGAAAGGAATCCCGGGATTCGTTTTTCCCTTAGGTAAACAAGTTCTCCGCTCAATGAAAATTAAATGTATTTCAAAACAAATTAAATATTACAAAATTGAAGACTAACTGCTAGGTACCGCTGCAGTTGTATACTATTTTTTATAGTTGAAGTCCGTTCTTCTGGATTTTTGACTAGCGAAGTGATCGATGACCAGATTATTAAAATTTGGAATAGTTTTTTTGTTTTCGATGGATAACATGGCATGACATTTTACTTACAGAATTAAATCGTGTTTCAAATAATTATCATAAAACGGAAACCGAACCTCATGTACAACTAGTTGCTGCAATAACGATTTCTGAATGTGACTACATCAGGGAGCTAAATGTGACCACTCAAAATGCATTTGTGGCTATTTAATCAAAAAATCATTACATATCCACTCTTGCGAAATTTGCGTAAATTTCTCAGAAGAATGCAATTTACTTAACAATTCTAACTTGTTAACGCATTTTAAAGCATACGACTCTGAAGAAAACGTGTTTGGCAATTTTAAAATCTCCCAACGAAAAATTTCTCTTTTATATTTTCAAATTAGAAAAATATTTATATCTCTATTTGATAGTTTGTCAACTAAGCCTGGAATTTCCAACGCATACCTTTTTGAGATGAGCAAAATAGAATTTGGTCATCCTTGCCAACAATTTGCGAAAATGTATACCATTAAATTATTTATAAGACTCAGAATTTTTTATACTCTTAAATATACAAACAGAGATTTGAAATCCTCGAAAAAGTCAGACAAAACCAAAAGAAAAATTAAAATTTTGACCCATTTATAAATATTATTGATTTTTTTCATCATATTTTTGACTGCTTTATAAAAAAAAAGTTATTTTTCTTTGTAGTTTTATTTCTTAACTATTCCAATGGTCCAAGTAACGTTTTTTCGTAATCACAATAAATAAATTATCATATGGTCCAACAAACGCGCACCTTAAGCGGGAACCGGCATCGCCTTTGTGAAGGAGTCGGTAAAGATGCCGCTGCGTACATTCGTATCTGGTCTAGGTAATTTGTGCCATGAGTACAGCACGTCACGATGAGGACAGCGCCCCGCTTGTGACGTATAATCCATCGCATGTGTTCATCTCTTGGTAAGCGATATTGTCGTTGTCCTTGTTTTTCGCATCATAATGAGAGAGAAAACAGAGGCACACATTTACCGTGCCCATCTTCCACTTAATTTTGGACTTCTTGGAACGTCGCCCAACGCCCGGTCGTCCAGTGTCGTGCCAGCGCGATTTGCGCTGAATATTAGATAAAATAATTGGTTTATTATACTAGGGCACGCACGTGCTCAAGTGCCCTTACGGGCAAACCGTCACTGTTCACAATCAAACAAATAAATTTATTATTAGCGAAAATCCCGTTGGATCCGTCGAAGAAGGCGAAATTAACCCTTAAAAACTCCAAAAAATAACTATCCTATGAAGCCGATCAAATTCATTCTTGTTTTTGCATTCAAAAAATCATAAATAGATTCACCAAAGTACATTATAAACTAAAATCCCTTCAGACCAGTCAAACAAGGTGAAATTACCCCTTTAACTTGAAAATAAATAATTACCCAATAAAGACTATTAGATTCCAACTTGATTTTACATTTAAAAAAATCATAAATATCCTCATCAAAGTACCCTGTAAACTAAAATTCCTTAGATCCCATTTACCAGGGTGAAATTAACCCTTAAACTTAAAAATAAATAATTACCCATTGAAGACGATCAGATCCTAACATGGTTTTACCATTGTTTAAAGAGTAGAGAACTTTAAACAATGGTTTTACATTAAAAAGAAGCATAAATACACTGATCAAAGTACACTCTATTTGCGAAAACCCTTCGGACCCATTAGACAGGGTGAAATTAACCCTTAAACATCAAAATAAATAATTACCCAATGAAGACGATCAGATTCCAACTTGGTTTTCAACAAAAGTATAAATACATAAACAACAATAAAAACATTTAAAAACAAATGTCCGATTTTGAGATTATTCGCGATTCAAACTAAGTGATACGCCCTCTGGAGGAAATTTGTAGAAGGTCCGTATAAATAGGATATCGTTCAGTGTTGCCAGAAGTAGCAAAACTTCGCTACGTCGTCGGATTTTAGCTTTTGAAGAAGTGGATAAGACCTTTTATTTAAAAATCAAAATTTGTGTGTAATAATACTCTATATTTATTTAAGGATTTTTTTATAAAACCGATTTATTATATTGATTTTTTTTTAAATTTCAGTTCATTTATTAATTTTGTTTTAAAATCAGTTGATCATTTGGCAACATTGGCGTTCGTGTTCATTGTTTACATTTTAATTTGTATCAATTATAATTCTAGTTTTTTCTTACTTTTTAGCTTTAAATTTGTTTATTTCTTATAGTATGTGATAGTGTTTATATTAAAAATGAAATCTGCGAAAACGTCCCCAGAAAATTGCAATCTATATGGTGTTAATGTCAAAATCAAAACTGAAGTATTCAATATTTTCCAAGTGCAAGTCGTAAAATTTTGTTTTTTATGATAAATAAATATCTACAAATTCACAATATTGAAATTTTACAAAGCTTTGTTTAGAATCAAACTGTAATCTGATTTGTGACGGTTTTATTACCATTTACATGTATACAAAGTACTACATGATTCACTTCATAATATAAGAATAAGTCTAGTAAGATTTTTAAATAAGTTCATCAATAATAAACGTGTGGTACCTGAAATGTCCTTTAAACCACATAATAAAACATGTCCTGGGTTTAGTGAATACATATTTCTAGATGTTCTTGTAGCAACCAACAAATAAGTCATACACATGATAAATATTATTTTTATGACGAAAGCAAAAGACTTAAACTTAAATTAACACTAAATGAAACTCAAAAACACTATTACAATGAGAATATTATCTAAAAACAGTTAAAACAATCACAAATACAAAATCCGCCCAAAACAAAAACATGTAAATAAACAAACGTCCTACTTATAAGTGACAAATGACAGGCGCGCGAAAATTAATTTGAATCGCGAATATCTAAATTTCTCAAAAATATATTGGATGGAAGATGGCCATAATTCGTGAAATGCAATACTGGTGCCATCTATCAAGAGATAGTCACACTATCGAGTTGCACCTATTGTAGAGGCCGAAAAATAATTTTAAATTAAGGCCAAGTTCAATTTTGTTTGACATATTATCACGATTTTTTTTAGGTTAGAAAATTGCTTTATCCTCAGAGTAAGTAAGTAGTAAAGAGAGGACAGTAAACAATTTTTGTGTCGCCATGATAATATGGTCGAGAATTCTAATTAGAGAGAAATAGACTAATATCTCTATCTCTTTGTTTGTATTTGTCAGTTTTACAGAGCTTTTCTTAGACAGTGTTTAATTTAAATTTGTTCGTGTTGTGGTGTTAAAAGTAATTGTTATTAATATTATATTCATAACAAAAAAGTCATATTTTGTTTTCACTTCATTAAAAATGCACCTACCTACCTTTTAAAACATTTTATTTTATATTCTAGTTGGTCAACAATATTCGCATTTAAAATGGCCCTGCGAAATTGTTTTACGGTACGCTACTGCTGAGAATTCTAAAACGAGTGAGAAAGCCTTCATTAGAAAGAGAGATACTGATTATATGATAGCGAGATTAATATTGTATAACTTTATGCAGTGGTGTCCTATCTGCTATTATATTATCTAAGGCTTTATCGATGTTTTTCGTTCGAAGTAATAAAAGACGTCACTTTAAATTTCTATCTCTTTATGTCAACAAATTTGTAACACGATGAATTTATAAAACGTATGTCACTAATGAATATGTGGCGGCAACTGACGACAACACTGTCAGCTACTCCATGGCTACTAGAGTACATACAGGTCCGGTATAAGCCATGGAAAATAATAATTTAATGTTTTGATCGAGTTAAATAAAATATCAAAATTAAATGTTTATTTTTAAATAAACGACATTTTTAAATGTATACGTCTTCAATCAAAAATAATATAGGCTAATACTCAAGTGTATTATACGAGTGTACTGAACAAGAGATAATTTTACCCTTTACTCCAGTTTTTTGTAATGAAACCAGCGGTAAAATAGATATTTGTGTACCAAGGCTGTGTTTTGGCCGAATTAGACATATGCGTTCAAGTCTAAGCTAGTTCTGGTTAAGTATAAGAGTAATAGGCAAGAAACGGCTGTTCAATCAAACTTGACATCGAGATAGATGTCACATAAGCAGGTGTACTTAAGATGAACTTTGCAGGACCAAGCATCAGATAGGTATAACACTTGATATTCTGAAAACTATGTGGATACTACACTGAATAAGAACGAATGGAAGTGTCAGAAGGAGGCTAAAGGCAAAAAATAGACGGAACAGAGCCTAATAGATAGATAAGTAATATTTTAGCCAGGAGAGAGTCGATGAGTGTTATAAATATAGTTAATTTATGAATGTATTTTTAATGTATAATTTCAGTTTATTTTCATTTTTGGTATAAAACTATGCTGACATAATAAAACTCTTAAAAGTATATATATTTTCAATCTTTATTACTATACATTATTTAGTATTCATTTATTCTCTCTGACCTAGGGAAAAGGTCAGAAAACCCTGGTCATAATTGTTTACAATGTTGCGTGTTCCTAATGATACAAAACATTACAGAGGAATGATACTTAGCCGATGAAATCTCATCGACTTCACGCATGATATTGTGGTATGGAATATGACTATCTTTGATGCATCTGCAGATTTAAATTTATTTTTGCGTACTGTTTTCTATCAACTGATACTCCAAATTTATACAAGCCACGTCTTCGCACCACAATGTGACATAGCATCAAATCTGCTTAATCTCGTACCATTTTTTTTAAGTATCAAGGATATTCTTGGTGTAGCTGATCATCATGTTTCGAGGCATTGAACCTAAAAAATAACAAATATCAATAAATAGAATTCGGAATTTATTCCAAAAATATTTTTCTTTGGGAATTATATAGGATTTCCCGTTAATATACTGACAAACTTTTAAAGGTGGTAGGTGCCTCAAAATAAACATTTTTTTGGTTATTAAAATAAAAATAATTTTATTGCCCAACAAATTAATCCATATACAGAACAAAATACATGAAATAAATGTTAAACATATTTCGACAGAAAATAATTTTAGCAACAGCAAGAAAAAGAAAAGAAAGAATCCTAAATACATTAGCTACAAATTAGTACAACTAATGGTCGAAATAAATATCCCAATCAGAACAAAATTAATTAAAATTTGAACACATTAGCGTTATAGGTGAATTTCTTCCCAAGTTCGTTCAAATACTTGCTGTATAAAATGTTTTATGATATCTAATGGCTGTTTGGGGAACATTAAAATTTATTTAATTTATCAAAAATAGTACATCAATAGTGTTATGTAATATTTAATAAAAAAATGTAACACTGGAAACTATCCTTCTATTTTCGAAAGAAGCAGAGATTCTTCAATACCTCGAATGGGATACAGCTCATCTATTTTAAAAGAAAGGTACTTGAGAGATCGCTGCTGAACATTTTCCAATGATCTTTTATGAATATTGTAAATAAGGTTCCAGACAAGAGATGCATATTCTGGCCTGGAACGAACTAAAGAAAAGTAAGGATCTCCAAGCTTTAAGAGTTTGTAAAAGAACGAGTATTACGAATTAAGAATCCTAAGCTTTTCAACGCAGAAGCAACGGTATTTTCAATATAATCCGAAAAAGTAACTTTTTTAATCTTCAATTTGTGCACAAGTCCGATAAAGGTTAAATAAATAATCAAACTCTACCTTGTTAATACTTCCAGTATAGGAACATACTTTACATTTAGACACATTCATAAACAGCTTGTTTTCATTACACCTATTTTCAACGATTCCCAAGTTGGGTCTTGAATTGATGAGATTGAGGTAAATATTTTTAAGTCAGCAGCGAACAGCAGGTTAAATTTATTGCCAAGTCATTTATAAATATACCAAATAATAGTGGCCCCAGACTGGAACTCTGTGGAACTCCAGATGTTGCTGTGAGGGGTGAAGATGAAAATCCGTTGTAAAAGACATTAAAACGATGATTTAGGTAAGATGAAAATAATCTCAACAGCGACTGATCAAACCCTAAGCTTTCCAACTTCCTTACAAGAATATTTTGATTTTTAATTATTACAAAATACATTATGGACAGGTTGTACAAAAAATATTCTAAACATATTTTAACTAACAAGAGTTTTATTTTTAACTAGTTATATTCAAAAACAAATGTCATTTTTAGAACTATGTTTAACAATAACCGATGAGTATACAACAAAGTTCACAGTTTAAACTAAGTCTACATTTTAACTGCCTATTGTACAACCCGCCATATGTACAATTAAAAATTAAAATGCACTTGATTCTGTTGATCAAAACCATTCGATAAAAAAATTAAAAAGTATTGGTTAAAGGTGGTTTTTATATCTATGCTATAAAGCATGCATTGGGGTAGCATGTAGATTATCTAAGTATCAGATCAGGGGGTCAATTCTCGACTTGTAGGAACCTTTTCCTATAGGAATTTGTGACACTTTCCTATATGTAGGAAAATGTCATAAATTTTCGATGTATATAAAAATGTAAAAAATTCCTATAGGAAAATATTCCTACGAGTCGAGAATCGACCCCCAGAGAGATTAAAATTAAATAACATATGTAGTGGGATTCTCATCTTTCAGTATGTCTCCTATCTTTGTTCGACAGACAGCGATTTTAATGTAATGTCTCTCTCTATTCTGTATGTAATGTGTCGAGTTCGCACAAAAGAATCGCTGTCCTGATCAGAAGAAATTAACCACATCAAAGGAAGAAAATTAGGTCCCCTGTTATTTTTAATTTATATTAATGATTGTTGATGTCGCAATAATCAATATGACATTTACCTGTTTGCCTATGATGTCCTTATCTATGTTTCTTGTAAGTTGTAAGGATTCAGATAACTTAGTAAGAGTTAATTGTCAATGAAACTCTGCAAAATGTTTATAAATGATGCTGAAATCATTTGTTAAAAATCAACACAAATACCTAAAACAAGATATAAGCTGATAAGTAATAACTTTATGCATTTTGTGGACAAACAATATAGGAAATTGAAAGAAAATCTATACAGTTAGTAGAAAAATTCAAATATTTAAGGGTAATTATTCGGAAACAGATGAAATTCACAGACCATATGCAAATACTGTTATCAAAACAATTGCAGTTAAATTACATTTCCTATTTAGAATGTTATTAAAATAATTGTTATATTATTACATTATTTTTTACTAAATTTGAATATTGTGATATTAGCAAACTAGCCAAATAAAGAAAATAAAAATAAAATAAAAACCAAAAACATACCTGGATCTACAATAATATAATATATAAATAATATAAGTACATTGCATCTTTTAAATTATTAAAGTCCATTAAATTGAAATGACACGTCAAACCATAAACGTCAAACTTTCAAAACAAACATGCTTGTGTTGTGTTCCAAACAAAAAATAGCATAATTTATTTACTTGTAACCTTTTCCCGCACACCACCTCGCCCCTCACCCAGAAACATGGTCAAATTGGGCTAAGCCATTTTACATTCGTCTGCATAGGGAGCAATTTTTCAAATTTAGTGTCTATTCCGTTTGTTCAGATGGCAGCATCTTATGGGCCCTACATTTTTAAATCTTATCACAAGAATCCTGAAATAATTAGGCAAAAATAAAAGAATGTATTTTACGTTTTAACTTTTAAATGCTATAAAAAATGATGGAAAGTCCATAACTTTTAAATATTTGTTAAATATCACTTATTAAAATATTATGCATTAAAAGTAAAACAAACCATAGACTTTTCATCATTCTTTACAGTTTTTTGAACACATTTATGAAAACAGTTTTTGAAAATATTATCGTTCAGAGCTGTATTTCTTGTGATAAAACAGTCGCCGTCACTTGTCATTGAACTTTAACAGTCTTGACTGTGCTGCGTTCGACAAGAAACGGTATCTAGCACGATTTGTAGACAACACGGTGACCTCATCACGGTTGCTAAGGACGAAGTGACGTCACTGAATGGAAAAGTGAGTTGACAGAAAATATTCTACTTGGTGTGATACATTAGTTTTTTATAAAATCTAATATTTTATTGTTTATTAGTAATGTTTATATTTCTATTTTTGAACTTTGTTTTGGGGTTGAGTTTTTATAATATCGATAGTTTGATTTTTAAAAGACAAGCTACAGAACGGCAAGGAAAAATCATGTAATGATTTCCATCAAACTGCAAATAAATTACATTTTATTTGAATTATAAAGAGAAATATTATTGTGTGAATGGTTTATTTTAAACATTATAGTAGAGTACAGCCTCTAAGCTAAATTTGGATAACACTTTGTTTATATCTCGAAATATTTTGAAATTTTGGCAAGCCTGGAGCGAGCCATAGACTTGCTGTTGCCAAACAATTTTTACTTTTTAGAGACAAAAATAAAAGAACTGAGCCTAAAATAAAAATAAAAGCCAATTATAAGATTTTAAAGTATTATTTTGAAAATATAATTCACTGTTATTAAGTTAAAGACAGGCACATGGAAAAGCCTTCATAGGCAGACCATGTCCCAAAAGAACTGGAGAACTACTCTTAATGAATAGGAACCAGTTGAAAGTGATAACAGGGTTCATGACTGGGCACGCCCCAGTAAAGGGACACTTGAACAAACTTGGCATGTACAATGGGGAACTCATGTGCCGACTATGTCACAAGAAACCAGAAACGACCAAACACATACTGTGCGAATGCGAAGCTCTAGGTCGCAAAAGACAGGCTCTTTTTGGACAACCCCAGGTTGATCCAACAACGTATAGAACCCACTCACCCAAGGATCTGTACAAACTTGTACAAGGTACAAAGGTGATAGAGTGGGTGCTATGAACTAACATGGGGTAAAACACAAGCCAATATGCTTCAGTGTTATTCGGAGACACACAGTCAGACGAGCCCAGGAAAAAAAAAAGTTAAAGACTACAGCCCAGTATAAAGAACAATACAGTAGCGACCACATACTTTGATTTTCTTTTACTATACGGAGAATGGTCGCACTGCGCAGCTTTCTGAGTGCCTTTTAAAAGGAGATAGAAAACTCCGCCATTTTGAACCCTTATTACGTGTTGCCTACATCTTGGCGCAATATTTTTAATAGGTTCGTTTTAATCATCCGCTTCTGCTTCGGAATTGTCGGTTTTCTTGTTTTAATCTGACAGGTTAGAACGACTGAACCGACAATTCCGGAAGCAGAAGCGGATGATTAAAACGCACCTGATATTTTGCTTGCTGCTGTCAGTGTCAATGAATATTATTTTTGGAGTCACAGTTTATTGCTAAAGAATCAGTTAGCTCACTCGGACAAGTTGAAAGTTCCAAAATAACATCAACCCCAGGGATACAAATTCAGGATACGCAGAAGACTACTGTTTTATTATAGGCTGTTGTCATATATTGTATTATCTGAGTTGCGCAGTGTATAAACTGGAACATTGAGATAAAAAGTGCCGACGCAGAGTGAGCGATCTGATTCTTTAACTATAAACTGTGTCATAGGGTTCAAAATGGCCGCGCCCTATGTTGGGCGTGTCGGACCTCTCTCTTGCCCCGTATAGTAAAGAAAATCAAAGTATGTGGTAGCGACAGATTGCGTCGGCTTCTTTGATGTCGGGGTGGTCAGATTTTCAATGACAGTTGACGTTTTTGTCGCTTATTTATACACGGAGAAAAGTAAACTCTAAAATTGCAAATTAGCGATGTACACTTAGAAAAAAATTAAAACATGTACTTATAACATTTTAATGTATTCTAGGCAAATAAATTAATCAAAATATTGTGTAACTTAAATAAATGAGTTCCGGTGAAAATCTAGATGTGCCAATTTTAAAATTTTATCATTAGATTAAAATAAATTACTTTTGTATGCCATTCATTGTATGAAATGTGTTAAACATTTTTTGGTTTCTTCCTGGAACTAATAAATTAACTCAGCACCTTATTTTTTTATTTAAAATGAGGTTATGTAGGTATCTTTTTAGAATCCAAGAAATCATTTATTTATTAATGTATAACAATAATTAAGGCTTTCAAATTGTGAGAAAATTTAACACTACCTAATTTTATTTATTTTCATATTAAGCTAAGCATGTTACTTATTTTAGAATAATATTTTTGACGTTTGTAGAACAAATTTTGTTTGCATCTCATGCGCGAAATACTTTGGTGATCTCGACTATTTTTTTAACTCTGCTGCGCCTCGTTAAAAAAAATCAGTTCTCGATCACCAAAGTAGCATTTCGCGCACTAGATACAAAAATAACTATTTCATTCCAATAGTTATAATTATGCAATAAGATTGATTACAAGTAACAATAAACAATACTAAGCATAAATAAATTATCGAAAATGGAAAGCGATATAATAGAAAGAGGAAAAAACTACTCAATAAATTGTTTATTTTTATTCTGTGAATATAAAACATTAAAACAAAATGAACAATAAAACATAAAGGTGCGTGTAAATTGTAACGTGATATCTAGGTATTTTATTTACTTGTTATCACATGTGATCTATTTAAATGAAATGAAAATAAAAACTTTTGACACAAGGCATAAACGACAAATGACATTTGAGTAAGAGGTGATTGTGTCGAAATAACTAAATAACGGTTCCAACCGTTACAAAATAAAACGAGTCGCGCCTGAACCGCGCCAAAAACTAGCCAGTGTTGTGTCCATATAAATCTAACGAAATAAGCTCGTTGTTGATGCGACTTGCCATGTTTACACAACCTTTTGATATTTTCGTCAGTGTCAGATGTATAGCACAAGTAGAAGTTGGAAAGGCTTTTGGTAGGTAGAGAAGGGGTAAACGTCAAACCACGACGAGAATTTCGCAGTAATGTTTACCTGCCAGTGTCGTTTCATAGAATTAGTAATTTTAAATTGTTACCGGACGATCGCATGTATTTATGGACTATAAATAATTATTAAACATGTATCTCTCTGTATCTGTAACGTGTGGAAGGTGGATTACCCCCACGGTACTTAGGACTCATTAGGCCCATTGTATTAAGCATGTATTATAATATTCAAATCATAATTTTACAAAATTTCAACAGCTATCCACAATTTATTAAACTATTTACTTGCAATTGTTATTAACATCTACAAAATAATTTTGTACGCCAATGTATCGCGTCCACTTCGGTTAGATCCGCCACAAACCTGTCAATTTATGTGTATAAAGTGGGAGAATTGGCAAAAGCCTTTCCAACTTCTACTTGTGCTATATTCGACAATCCATTTTTTGTGGATCCTCCGACGAGCGGTACGCAGATATTTTTTTCTTAACCATCCTCCCGAGTCATATCGCTTGCCGAGTCCCTTACGTGTTGCGTTTGCGCGTTTGAAAGTATTATATACTTGGGAAGCAACTTTTATGATGATTTTGTTTCAAACAGAATTAAAAAAAATTATTTTAAAATTTTTGTGTTTATGTAAAATTGACTTTGAAACCTCCAATCTTAAGGTGTTCAGTAGTTATTTTACTTTTTTTAGTATTGTTAACAAATTCCATTCTTTCACTGCTTTTGAAGAATTTTTTACCAATTGAAAATTTTCTTTTTTCTACAAATTAAGATTTTTTAAATTGCTAGTAAATGAATGAATTAAGAACTATATTTTGGCTCCGGTACGCTTTAGGTACTTAACGTTGAAATTTGGAAAAAAACATTGGTTACTCTAAAAGGTATTACATATTGTAGATACATTTCTAAAAAAATGCAGATAAGAAATTTTCTGTTAGGTGGGTATATCTACAATTTTTGATCTACAAAAGAATGTGTGCAGCTACATATTTTATTTTGTAAATAATTGAAATTATTTTATAAATACATAATATTTTGATTCATTTATAAAAATTTTGTTTGCCATATTTTTTAAATAATTCTACGATTCAAGAAAATTTCATTCTTTAAATATTTACATATTTTATCCAGTTAGATACTGAAACTCTTTGCAAAACTGTAAGAAAATTATAAAATGTTGGGTTAGGAACATCAAAATCTTGCAACTTTTCTTAGAAAATATTCGGTTATCAGCATTTTTTTTTTTTTTTTTAGAAATGTCTATAGAGTGGGTACTTTTTAATATTCAATTTTTTTCCAAATTCCGAAAGTATCCGAATGCCGAAAAAAGTATCCAGTATCCGGATACTTACAAATCTGGTCACGGATACGGATACCGGATACAAAATTTGAAAAGTACCCAGATACGGCTTTAGGATACACATAAAGTATCCGGATACTGTATCCGGATACTGCCCAACTCTGCGGCATACATACACAGACGACCAGACGAATTTTTTTTTTGCATTTTCGGACTCAGAATGATCGTAAACGTGAAAAAAAAATCTAAAAAAATGGGGGTAAGAAAATTTTTTCGTCTGCACGAATTCAATACTGAGACCCAATAGGAAGGGCCTCAGTAATAATAGTAAAATGTCCAAAATATGAAATATGATTGATGGATTTCATTTGTTTGCAATGTTCTCACTACCTAGAACGGATATAAAATATATTGGTTCAGTTGAACGCAACAGCGTACATTGACAGAGATTCTGGAAATGAAAGCAGTAATGAAGAAAATAAATATAGTAGTAAATACACTGTTAAACAAGTTTTCACAATATCCCAGGAAAGGGAGCTTGTGGAATAATTTATCAAGAAAAAATCAAAATAAATTACGGATTGTCCAATCATCAAGTACGAAAATTGGCCTACGAATATTCACAAATGCTAATACTAGAATGGCTTAAAAGTTTCAAGTCCAGAAATCAACAATTATCTTTAAGAAAACCGGAGAGTACCAGCCTCAACAGGGAAATGGCATTAAATAAAGTAAGAGTGGAGGAATTTTTTTCTAATTATGTTAGAGTCCTAGAAAGATATGAATTCAAACCAGAGCAAATATATAACATGGACGAAACAGGTATACAAACGGTGATGAAACCGGTAAAAATTGTTTCCACACGTGGCAAAGTTGTTTAGATCTGTTTTTAAACACATTATTCAGCATACAAATTGTTCCATTGAGAAGAAACTATTATTATTGATCGACAATCATGAATCGCACACATCCTCTGGAGCAATACAGTAATGCAGAAATAATGGTATTGTAACTTGACAAACCGGGCCCTAACCTAGTTTTCTAAATACCCTTAATCTTGGCCTAAATTTCGTCTAGTGGATCCCCACGAAGTGATGTTAAAACCCCCAGAATTACGTTTAGAATTCAATGTAGCTGTAATGGAGAAAGAACAAAGAAAACACCGAGATTAATTTGGAATACTGTTTATTTAACATCTATTCTATTCTTTTGTACAGCCGGACATTTAGATTATGTGCCATTTTTAGGCTTAACATTATGTTTATGTAGGCTTTCCAATGTGTCATTTCTAACCTCAGAGCTTTTAGTTCCCATAAAACGGTAAAATAAAAGTCGGAAGTACTTTGGTATATTTGTTTGTCTCCTAATATACAATCACACGTTTCCACGGAAATACTGAATTACGCATTGTCTAATAAAAGAGAGTACAGCGGTAGCACGGGGAGTTCGGTGAAATATAAAATAATGTTTGTAACATGTGTAAAACCCGGAGTTTAGATTTACCTCACCGTGCGTCACGCCTTTCCCTAATATTCCAATGCCGTAATGTACTGACATACTCAGTCCTGTATGGATAGCACTGAACGGTCGATCGGAGAACACCTGATAAAAAGGGGCATCGGGCCCACTTTTAGGGTATCTCAGTAGAGAACCATCCAAGCCTCTATCAGGCTTTATTTTACATAGCCGCAAGGGAAATACCATTTTTAGGCCCTTACTATTGAGGTTCCTGGCAGTCTATGGTGGCCTAAGGCGTCTTTTTCGGCACGATACTCTTTTGCTCTGTCGATTGACAAATCAGTGTTATTAATTACAGTTCTGAGGATACGTTAGCTAGTCCACAAACACAATTTCACCTATTTATTCTAAATAAATAACAAACATCCCGCTAAAGATATGTGGATATGTACAAATAAATACGACCCTCTTCAATATTCATGATTCTACCCGCCGCTGTACATCTCTCTTTTCCCGAAAAATGGATATACAAAACTAACACCCTTTACGGCTAAAATGACACATTTGTCTACCCAATTTTGTTTTACAAAGAACGACAGAAAACATATTTTTTAACCGCAATCTAACTTTAAAATATATACAAATCAAGGCCTTTTATCCTACCAATCTACATATGTTTGCCATTTAAAAGTAAAACCGAAAGTGCGTTTCCTCTTTACTGAAAGGGGCAGGTACTGTTTACAGACAACCAAAACTTTACAATTCGGTTCTTTGGCCATAAATCTAAATTACTTAATTTATTACTTGAGAGTGTTGACCGACTTTACAATAATTAATATTTATGACAAAACATCACTATCGATTCTCTAAATAGTATAATTTAGCACAATATAAAAACCCTACAATTTTTCCCACAATAAACGTTTATCAATGAATACCAAAAATATGACAATAACACACAGACGCGAATTTTCCCGCTAATGAATATAAAAGTAATAAAGTGGTACCTGTAACCCATTAATGTTAGTCTAAACTCTCCCCCGGAATATCTGAATATTAAATACTAGTTTGATTACTTTAATAGTGCAATTATCGTTTTAATTCTACGTAAAAGAAACCTTACAGAAAAAAAGTATAGCGCTGATAAAAGCGTCTACCTGGCGCAAGTTCGTCGGGTCAGCCTGAAGGGTGACGAAGTCCACTACGAACGTCGCCTAGAGTAGTACTTTTAATCATTTAGTAACATTTTATAATGTTGGATGGGAGATATAAAATATCTGGCGTTTAACTAGACTAGCGTGGTATTACCAGTATCAGTTACGCCAATATTTTAGTCGCTCGGTAGATACCTTATAAAACAGTTCTAGGAGCGAAATCTGGTTCTATTCAACGGGTATCTGCTTGGTCAACCTGACTATATATCTCCTTTTACTTATATATAAAATATAAGAAAAAGGTGGTTATCCTAAGGACAACTAAATATCTATGCAGAAGCCGTCGTTTATAGAAACTAATTTCTCTACTCTGTCGATATCTTTTATTTCCATTCTCAAAATATAACAAAAGCGCGGCCACCGTAAGGGTAGCGATATCTCTTTTTAATTATATTTGAAGAATATAAAGAAAAAGGAGTCACCGTGGCGGTAACGTGGATATTTGCGTTTTTTGTTAACTTGACTCGGTGAAAATGAAAAAGCTAATCCCCCAGCCCACAAAAACCCCGGTATTTATATTTGAATTTCCCATATATGCAAATGTATTATAAAGAGAACGACTGTGAATTCGGTGTATAAAGACTATAAAGCCCTGTATTAATTCCTGAATATAACCCTAGCGGTTTACATGTGGCTTTTTAGCTAGCGGCCGTTACAGTCTACACGTCGACTTCTTTTCCCAGAAGTAATTAAACGGCGCCTACGAGGCGGGATACGCTGGGATGTTGTTTGAATTCCAAATAAAAATTTGTATAATAATATGTAATATATAATAATTATTTAAATTAATTATCAACCCCCGGTTGTCGGATTTCACTATATTACTTTTAATTTGTCCGCCACATACTACGCGCATAAATATTGCTTTCAATGATTACATGCTCACCCATCTTGGAAAAATGATAACCATCAAGCAAATGGCCAAGCTTACTAGTAAAGCTTTTAACAACACGTTGAGTAAAAAAAATATCATAGGTGGTTTTAAAACTCCAGGCCTCTTAATTAGTATTTAACAATGAATATTTCATGCCAAGCACAGTCACTGAGAACTCCAATGATAAAAACAGCAGTCTATTTAGTGAAGTGAAATATGCTGCCACTCCTTCAACTTTTAAACAAAATAATTGCTACAGAGAAGAAAGAGAACAAACCACCTCTCCTCCAGCTACTAGATCTCATAATAATAATAATAATAATAACATAAGTTTAGAAGAAATAGAATCCGAGAACCCAATTTTAAAAGAAAAGTAATTCGTTATAACCCCTTCTTTTTCTCGAAAAGCCACATTTAAGGTCAATGTTTTAAAATTACTGGAAGAATTGAGACCATATCCTAACAGCTCAAGTAATTCAGACACGTCAATAAAACTTGTTGACACCTCTGATGGAGAGAGTTTTTGTCCGGTTCAGATGAACTACTTTCTTTTCCCAAATTACCGAAAGGCTAAGATTTTAGTGTGGGAGATTTTGTATTAGTAAAATTGATGAGCTTTGGAACAAACCGAAAAAATCCATTATAATCGATTTGTATAAAAACACGATTTTCCAATTGCACAAAAAGTAGTTTTTTTGTTCGTTTTGTTAGAAAATACTATTAGAAACGTCATTAATAATACATCTTCTGCAATTAAAATTTAAAAGATGTTATTTTTGTTAAAAACAAAACAAAGAAAAATGGATTTAATCGGTTTTGCTTAAAATCCGTGAATATATTTGGTTTTGTTTAAAACTATACCAACAAAAAGGGGATTTTATTCAGTTTTGCTTGAAATTTGATTTTGGTAGACAGCAATAAAAACATATTAAACCTAAAAGTTTTATTTTTAAAAACCAAAAAATAAAATAACAATAACTTTCAAACAAATATAAATTCTTGAAAATCTATACTTTACAGATTAAAAAATAATGATAACTATATAAAAAGAACTAAATACATAAACAATTTACTTAAAAATGTTATCAAAGTTTAAACTGCACAATAAGAAAACTTAAATAAGGAGCTTTGAAATGAAACCGAATAAATCAACTATAAACGATTTTTGGAAAAACACTTTTTTCCAATTGCACAAAAGTACTGGTTTTTTCGTTTGTTTTTTTAAAACAATACCATTAGATACGTCATTATTAATATATAATATAATAATTTTACAAAGATTTATTCGGTTTTCTTCGAACAAAAAGATTTAATTTGTCAAAGTAAGTTGAAATCCGCTGCTAAATTAATTTTCATAAAAGGTGGATTTATTTGGTTTTGCCACAAGGGTAAGTACTTGCTGTTACATTGGGCACATTTCAAAGAACACAAATGACAAAGAATAGGAAATCAACTTCTTAAGACGAAAAAATAAATCAAACACATTTACACATCCTCAGGTAGAAGATATCAGCAGTGTGTATAAAAATGATATATTCACATTGATGCCACAAACAAATAAACCATCAACAATTAGGACATTATCCTTGTACATTTTTAATTATAATTTTAAAGGACTCAATGTTCGTTAGATATTATTTTTGCTATTTTTTCCAGTTTTTTTATTCGTTATTATATTAATATTTGTGACTACTTTGTATTTTTATAAATTTATTTTTGCTTAATAAAATATTTGATTTTTCGTTTGTACGTATATTATTCAATTTTCATTGGATGAGAATGTATCCCACCCGATGGCCGAAACTATCCCACTGGTGGAGTACATACACCTATTTGCAGGTGTTTCTTTTTAAATTCATTAAAAAAATATCTGATATTTAACATAATTTTTCTGCAAAACTATAATAATTTTTTTTTATAAATGTGAATTTTTTACAAGTTGCTTTTCATTTAAGCATTCATTCCCTTTGTTGAACGTCGACCCAATAACAAAACATACCACCACTTAGATTAAAATAGGATCTACATGATTTTATTTGCCTAATTTAACTGTAAAATTATTTAAAAATAAAAAAAACAAATTTTGTAATCCTGAATATTATTTAATGTTCTAGATGTCATTTTTCACACGTGACAACAACCAACGTTCTGATTGATGACGACAGATTTTTTAGAAATAGTTCAGACCAATAGGAAGAAGGCACCCAGGTCAACATTAGTTTAAAAACCATAAAAAATCGGTAAAGTATTTTACCCAGAACTTCTCTCGATGTAAAAATTGTAAAACTTGAAACGCCTAAGTACTTAAATTTTAATAATTTAATATTAAAACAACCAAACCAAAAACCCTTTTTCACATTTCTCTCTATCAATCTTCCTCTTGATCCCACCCGAAATTCGAATGATGTAAATCCACATTTAAATATTTGAGTTTTACAGTGAATTAAGTTAGGTATATACAGTTTAATTAAATTTTTCATTATTATGAATTATTAAATGGTTTAGTAAATAAGATTTTCTATTAAATCCTTTGGAACAAATGTCACATTTCAATAGTTTTTCTTTACTGTGAGTTAATAAATGTTGTTGTAAATTAAAATTTCGATTAAATCCTTTAGAACAAATGTTACATTTAAATGATTTTTCATTACTGTGAGTTACTACATGTTGTTGTAAGCTAGCTTTTTGATTAAATCCTTTTGAACAAATGTTACATTTAAATGGTTTTTGATTACTGTGAATTATTAAATGTTGTTGTAAGCTAGATTTTCGATTAAATCCTTTAGAACAGATGTCACATTTAAATGATTTTTCATTACTGTGAATTAATAAATGTTTGTTTAAATTAGATTTTTGATTAAATCCTTTGGAACAAATGTTACATTTAAATGATTTTTCATTATCGTGAATTATTAAATGTTGTTGTAAATAAGATTTTTGATTAAATCCTTTTGAACAAATGTCACATTTAAATAATTTTTCATTACTGTGAATTAATAAATGTTGTTGTAAATTAGATATTCGATTAAATCCTTTTGAACAAATGTTACATTTAAATGATTTTTCATTATCGTGAATTATTAAATGTTGTTGTAAGCTAAATTTTCGATTATATCCTTTAGAACAAATGTCACATTTCAATGGTTTTTCTTTACTGTGAGTTAATAAATGTTGTTGTAAATTAAAATTTCGATTAAATCCTTTTGAACAAATGTCACATTTAAATGATTTTTCATTACTGTGAATTAATAAATGTTGTTGTAAATAAGATATTCGACTAAATCCTTTAGAACAGATGTCACATTTAAATGATTTTTCATTACTGTGAATTAATAAATGTTGTTGTAAATGGGATTTTTGATTAAATCCTTTTGAACAAATGTAACATTTAAATGATTTTTCATTATTGTGAATTATTAAATGTTGTTGTAAATAAGATATTCGATTAAATCCTTTAGAACAGATGTCACATTTAAATGATTTTTCATTACTGTGAATTAATAAATGTTGTTGTAAATTAGATTTTTGATTAAATCCTTTAGAACAAATGTCACATTTAAATAGTTTTTCATTACTGTGAATTATTGAATGTTTTCGTAATTTAAATTTTAGATTAAATCCTTTGAAACAAATGTCGCAATTAAATAGTTTTTCATTATTGTGAATTATTATATGTTGTTGTAAATAAGATTTATGACTAAATCCTTTAGAACAAATGTCACATATAAATGATTTTTCATTATTGTGAATTTTTAAATGTGCCTGTATACTGGAAACGTTATTGCTTTTCAGAGAAACTTTTCTTGGTCTATTTTTTACTACATGAACAAATTGGTGCCGAGAAAAATTCATTTTTGTCATGAATCTTCCACAAAATTCACATATCAAGTCTTTCCCAAAATGTCCGTCGATATGTTTCGATCTTGATTTAGAAGAACGGAAATCTGCAAATAAAAAATTTTGTTATTCAATTCAAAATTAAATAATTTAACAAATTACCAATATTTTATTAAGTACATTGTATAATTGTCTTATTTTAAATATTGCTCGGCAGTGCGTATATTAAAAAAATATATAAAAATATTTTTAGAATAATGTGAATTTTGTAAAGGGTATTATGGTAAAATTTGTATAATGGTACAATCGCCTGTGCCAATGACATTATCGCAAACTATTAAATATAGCATATCAAATTTAACGCTATTTGATAGCCTTAGGCATGTAAAATGTAAGATTTATATACCTAATACTTTTTTTATGAATATTTTATTTTATAGCCGAAATCATCATTTTGAAAACGTGTCCAAATTCATATTTAAAGTTCCACACAGTGATCTGTTTACCTTTTTCGATTTAAATAAATAAAAGAAAGTAATTTATTCCTTGGATATACTTTATTTTGCTTAAGGTGTATTTTAAATTATCCCGATAAAATCATATTTTTGAAGTAAACAAATGTTTTATGGCCAGAATAAAACCCGTCATCTCTGAAACTATCTACTTCAATTGAAATATCTCGAAAATACACATGATATTATAAAAAGAAAATTCGATATTATACAGATTGATACTATGCGTCACGGTGACGTATTGTGGTGGAAGACGGGGCTTTAACGAATTTGATGTATCAGCTGATTGAAGAGAGAGAACGAAAATAAATTTTAATTGGCTCATGTTCAACAAGATAAGTATGTTCCACACCATAATACCTTATGCGCGAACTCGACGAGATTTCGACGGCTAAGTATCATACATCTGTTTTTTTTTGTATTATGGTAAAAACATACCATCAGATCACCTACTTATACATATATTAGTAAAGAATGTGGTGTTGTTCATCGAAACATGTCGGTAGGTTTATGCAAATAATTTTTCTACAATTAACAAGGAAATATTGAAAATTTTGTGCGTACTTTTATTACATTTAATTGGACTACAATTTTTAAAACTTTTAACTATTTTATTGAATAAAACAGCGGTTCAGTAATTTAACTTCAAAATTGGATGTCTCTCGATCAATAATGAAAATCACTGCAAATAATTTTGTGAGATATCGCCATCTCGAAAACAATTGTGTTACAGTTAAAATGTTTTCGGGTTGACGCTCGGTACCGTAATGATGTAAGTGGTATGCGTACTCTCAATAATTATTTTTATTATGATTTATTCTTGTTTAAATTAAAGAAATATTAAACACCCAGTTCCCTTTAATGACTTATTCGTGTTTGGGATACGAGTATGTGAATAAGTTTTTTTTTGTATAAGGAAGTATAGTCCTCATAGTTATATTAGGAACACAGGATAAAGTGGTATAATACGCTCCATATTTCAAAAAAAATCAATTACTCAAAATTCAAAGCATTTATTATGAAAATAAGTCATAACTAAATAACTGAAGCACTTGCATATCCAAGACTTGAGCTTTATTACATCTTAAACCACTTTACAGGAGGTAAATGAAATTAAAAAAAAAATTAGTGGTGCGTATTACTCACCACGGGGGGTGAGAATACGTCCAGTAAAAAAATAATAAACATAGGCACTGACACGTTACTTTTTATTTTCTGCACGTTTTTTCTGACGTTCACAATTGTTGCACATATTTGTGCGTACATTGTGCAGCTTTCATGCAGCCATCTGTCACAAACGATACACTGAATCTAATAATCTTTTGATTTGGTGGAATAAGAGTGTTTTTCACACTCAACGCAGTCTGTTTCATCATTATCGAAGATCTCATCAGATGACGGGCACTATATATCTACTGATGAATTGTCTGAAGAAGAGACATAAGACATTTTCTTACTTTTGACGATTTGTCTTTTAGGTTTTATACCAGATGAACCCTGTATTACAATCTTTTTTTTATATTTTGCCAACAGTAGTTTTTTTTTGTCAGTTAAAAATCTGGCGTTTTTCTTTATTCTCAAATGATGTTAGAATTGTAGCAGACTGCATTCTCTTGGAGATATTGACTGGTATATTTGGCACAGGAATTATTTCTCTTAGAAAACAGTTTTTAATGCCTAATTTTTTTGCAAACTGGAACGCTAACTTTTTTACGTCGCTTTTATTGGAAGCAAACCCCACTTTTTCAAGAGTTTGAATATGTAAGACTAGTCTTCTTTCATGTTCTCTACCAAGGGTTGGACATCGGCCAAGATATTTTTTAGAGCTGTTAATAACAATGTGTCTTCTTAAAGTTCTTGAAGGTATATCATACTCCCTACTAGCTGCGCATTTACACCCATTTGTCCACTTCTGACTTTTTATATAGTACTGGCCATTGCAGCTTCGTTCCACGCACCTCTTGTTGTTTTTCTAACATATACTCTGCCTATATTTTAAAATAAAAAATAATAATAACCTTATTATTGACTGGGGTGTATTGTAATCACATTGCAGGGCGTATTGTAATTAAGTGGTGTAAAACGCCTCACCAAATATTTGGTAAACGGATTTAATTTTAGCCAATAAGACTCTTAAGAGGTACACCTAGTTGTATAGTAACATATCATATAAAAAGAGTTTGGAAACGAAGCACTTAATTTGAATAATAATATTGTTTTTAAAGTACACAACAAATGTTTGATCGTACTTACCAGTTAATAATATTTTTTGAAGATTAAACACAGCGACATAAAAAAATTTTGCATACAGAGCAAATGCACGTGCTAACGGTGAGACGCAGTGAAGGATGAAGGCCACTGACTGGAAACAATAACAGAGGAGGCAATATAGAGGTGGGGCATATTAGAACTACTTTGCCCTATATTTTTTATATTTGAATATTCGCCTTCTTAATTAATTCTACTAATCCATCAAAAATATATTTATTATTTAAAGTTAATGAGTTTAATTTATAAGTAAGGAAATATTATTTTTAGTATTTATTTTTATGTTTGGGATACGACATTACCACGTTATCCAAGACGTTATCTTTGTGTAATAGGTATTTATGAAACCAGTTAACAAATGCCTTATTTTGTGTAACGAGTAAGTATATGCGGGACGAGCAGAGCAGAGGTCTCGCAAAAGAACGAGTTACATAAAACGGCATTTCGTAACGTGTTACATATAAGATTTTTCCAATTTTCACTTGATTATTTATAAAATTGTATTTGGTTAAAAAATGATTCACCATTATTCATTTGTATGTACTACCAATCAAATATTTGAGAAAATTGTTGTATTTGATTGACTTTTTTTTTTCAATGGCATTAATAAAAATAAGAAACATCTGATCTGATTTTTGACATTATCCACGAGAAATTTGAAAAAAAAGTTTTTACCCGTTAATCTTAAACGAGAACGTCAAAATTTTATCCTCAACATTTCTGAGCAGTGTTCAATTATTTAAAAAATAAAAAGCAATTTACAGCTTTCATTTATTTATTTTTTGTTAAACGTAATGTCAAATTGTTTAAATTTTTGAAGTGTAACATTTCATTCGGCAGAATTCTAGTAGAAAACTGTTTTTCTTTGGCCAGTGCTAATAAACTTAAGTTTTCATCCAGCAAATTCTACTAGGAAACCGTATTTGTTCTATCACCAATGCTAATGTAAGTTTTCATTCTACAAAATGTATTATATTTGTTCTTAAGGCCAATGCTTATAATATAAGTATTCAAGTAGATACCAAAAAAGTGACATGAATGTCTTACGTAATCTAAACAAATTCTAAAGATATCGAAGCACTTTAATTCTGATCTGATTTATACTAACAAAAATAAGCGGTGCTTAACATTGAATGACATACAGATGACAATTGTAACAAACAATTCTGTTCAGTTAGGATGAACATTTGTTTCGATGGGTAAATTTTGAGTATTTTAATAGAAATTATAAAAATCAATATTAAGAAATATACAGGGTTGTATTTAGTCATTTCAATAGAAATTATAAAAATCAATGTTTAGAAATATACAGGGATGTGCTATCTTGGATAAATTGTAAAAACCAAGATGGTAAAATTTAATAGTAAGTTAACCAACTGGTGAATACACTGTTCGTTGGCTCAAGGGGGGATACCTATATGCTCATCCACCCATCCTACAAGGTTTGAAACAAAGTATATGTGAAATCAAGATAGTAAAGTAACCAACTGGCAAATTGGCGCTGTTTTTTACTCCCGTTGGTCATCGCCTCTATACTTGTCGAAATATTTATCTAAGAGGGTGCAACCTGTGTATATCTAGAATAGAATCAAATCAACATTAACACAATAGTTAACCAACTAGCGAATTGGCGCTGTTCGTTAACTCCGTTGGTCATCAAACTAAATAAAATATATATTGATAGCAAATGAATATGGTCTGCGTTTGAACGGAACTCAAGCGAGATCTCAGTAAATAGTACCAATGATAATATATTTTACTAATGATTGCATCACACTTAAAGTATGAAAAATAAAAAGAGTTTAAATATGAATTTGTATGTTTTATTTATCAATTTACACCAAACTTTGCATCGAATCCTGGTTTACCCTAATTAACATTATCACAAAGTGGGTATATAAATTATCAATTAATTAACTAGACGATCATTTCTACTACTTGAGGGAAAAGGCCAAATACAGTAAGTATAGAATGTAAAATAAAATAAACTTGTGAGGTAAATATCAAAGAGTAAAATAACGAACAAATGGGGTAGCGGGAGTGGGCCGTTACAAAAGACTTTTAATTAAAAATAATAACAATACTAACTTATTACAAGAATATTAAAATTATAGAAACAATCTAAATAAATTAATCCAAATTACGAAAAACACGTAATACATACAAAAATTTAATGAAAATATTAATAATAGGAAAAACATTTGTGAAATAATTGCTCATGCCAAAAATGAGAAAATAAATAAAACCAGCAATAACAAACATATCAAATAGTGATAATGAACTATTTAGAAACGATACAGAAATGACTAATTTCTGAAATAGGTTTTTTGTAGATGTAAGAATTAACACATGCAAAAATTCAATAACCTTACTTCCAGATTAATATGAATTACCTCAATTATATACACTCTACGACTTCAAAACCTATTTTCAATGAAGAAATAATTTTGCACATTAACAGTCTGAAAATAACAGCGCACCAAGCTATGATGGCATTACATCAGGCTAATAAAAAAATAGCACAAATTTCTCTTAAATCCCCTAAGTAGTCCACATAATACACAGTATTTTTTTAACTGGTAACTTCACATTTTAAAATAGCTACAGTCACGAGTAGTCACTCCAAATAAAAAAAAAAATAACAAAGTTAATATTACAAATTATAGACCCATAAGTGTCATCTTCAATTTTGCTAAAAATTTTGAAAAATATTTAAAAAATATTTATTACTTCTGCATATTAAATAAAAATCAATTTGGATTTATACCTGGAATTAGTACTAATGACGCTGTGTACGAACTTATAAATAATATTAAAAATGGACTTGATAATAATGAGAAGTCAATTGCAATTTTTCTTGATTTTGTAAAAGCTCTCGACACAGTACTGTGTCGAGTACTTCACAGACAGCTCATTGAGGTTTTTGAACAATATGGTATTAGGGGTATTGTGATGAAAGTTTTCATAAGATTCTTTAGAAGTTAAAATTGGAATACCACAAGATACTGTACTTGGTCCTCTTCTTTTCATTACCTACATTATTTCATTACTAAATTTACCTATGTATAAATAAAGAATCCATTTCTTATACAGATAACACAGTGCTACTTTTTAAAGGAAAAACCTGGGATATTGTTAAAGATAAAGTAGTTGCAGTTTTGTAACAGTTAAACGCTGGCTTGACTTTAGTAAATTAACCCTGAATGCCGACAAAACATTTTACATAGCTCTATGAACGATGCAAATAGACCTAGTTACAATTTTATCAAAATTAACTAATCTGATATTGCTAGTAAAGAAACTAACACAATAAAGTACTTAGGTATTAAAGTTGATTAAAATCTAAAATGGAATGATCACATTCAAGATCTGACAAACAAAATTAGGCACTTACTACCAAAATTTTATACTATTAACAAAATCTTATCTAAAAAACTACTTATAAAAATGTATAAATCTTTAATATAATATCTCCTAAGATATAGAATCATTGCCTGGAGGGCTCTATGACAATGTTATCCAAAACTATATTTTGCGTGCAATATTTTTTAAAGACAGGCGTTTTGCAACTAGCCTATTATATAATTAAGATATCCTAAATATTAAATGTCTACTACTTTAGCAACTCTATATGTCTTTAAATATAAAAACAAAATTTATATTAATCATCTCTACCAAACAAGACATAATCTTAATAACATGATCATATTACCATTTAGAAGATATGATACCAACCAGAGATTTACTAACAACCAACAATTTTCAACATACTACCATTTACATTGAAATTTGAACCACAATTGAGAATAAAAGGTTTGTTGAGCAGTGTAAAATTTATATTTTTGAAAAGAGTATGCTCAACATTTATAGTTTTGTAAGTATATATATTTATTTGTCATCTTGTTTGTCACTAAATTCAATTCTGGCATTTACAATACTAATCTTAATGATCACAACCTTTTTTATTGTAAAATTTCTTTTATGGCACCAAAATTACCTCCTAAAATGATTACTTTTAGGGATTTCAAACATTTCGATTTAGATTTTTTTGCTGGTCTGACGTTATGTATATATGTAATATAGATAACAAACAAATTCTTAGGCAAAACATTTTATATTTAGTTGATATTCATGCACCTATAAAAACCTAAGCTCCCTGGTTAACTGACAATTTAAAACGTATTCTGAAGTTACACAATAAAGTGTTTTCTAAATATAAAAGACTGAAAACAGCTGTAGTTGGAAACATTTTTTTATTTTATTTTATAAACTGTTTTACAGAAAATTCCCAATTAGAGAACAAGTAAAATATGACAGAACAAATATATCAAAAAAATACAATATAAAAAAAATTACAATATAAAAAATTACAAAACAGAATATAGATTTTAAGAAAGAAAAAAAAACAGACTATTTAAAATGATAAAATAATCACAAAAGCAAATGTTTTATGTCCAAAATTCTAGAGAGTTAAGCTGTATATTTGTATTCTTTGTCAAAGGAAGGAAATACATCTACCCTTTATAAAGCTCTAAAACATTTTAAAATACAATAAACGAAAGCTTCTAACATTCCATCACATTTGTCTAATCCCGATGATATAAATAACCATTTTATATCAGTTTTTGTAAATGACAAAACTGCATGTTCACATAAGATTGTAATATCAACATAACAAACATAATACAGAAAACACCTTCTCTTTTTGAATGACGGATATATCAATCATTTTAAATATAATACAACAAATGAAAAGCAATGCTCAAGGAGCAGATAACATTAATTGCTGTCTTGAGATTGGCTTCTTTCCTAATTCTTGGAAAGAAACTTTAGTGTCCCATTTCCTAAAGCAGCATTTCTCAAACTTTTAAAAACCAAATATCCTTGAGATTTCCGCACTTTTTTTTTTCAGATACTACTAAAATAACTACCTACATAAAGTACTTTTTGGTGTAACAATATTATACAGACCCAGGGGTTGTATAGAAAAATAATTTTTAGATGTGATTAAAAGAAAAAACAGTAATTGGCCTATTTAAAAATAGACAATAAGCAAAATCATAGACACTTACTCTTTTGGCAAATAGGGCACCCATATCTCTTTTTCTTTAAAATAACTTGAGCTGTATTTGTTAATGATTTTTTGGTATATGTTTGACCCGAAGAATCCGCATCCAGATAATAATCGGTACTTTCATTTTTTAAAGTCGGTAAATCACAATGGGAAGTCAGTAGTTCAAGCACTTCACTTTCAGTTTTTGCTTGTATACATTCACTAACTTCTTCTTTAATTTGCATTTCTTTAATATTGCCAGTTTTCTCCAGTTCTTTTTTAATAGTTTTATGAAAAATTTGCACGTTTTCAGAAACAGTAACTGGGTCATTTTTTGTCGGCAAATCCACTTCATATTCGATTTCTCCTTTCACTTTAAAATGTGCGAATTGTTCAATCGTCTCTTCAGATGTAAAAGT